>APFE031250067.1:291723-315833 GCA_000404065.3 Pinus taeda
CGAAGGCCTATTTATTGTTGAGAAACAATGAAAAAACCCTTCACATTCCAAAACCTAACCCTGGAAGATGAAACGCCAAATTGTGGGCCCCGTTTTTTGGGTAAGTTGGTACATCAACTTCCCGAGGTCGCGAAATGGTCGTCTTATCTCTGTTTGACGCGCATGATAGCCCGTTGGAAAGATCTCTCCGAGGGCTACGACAGAAAAGACGATTTTTAGATAGAAAAATCGTTGGCGGTAGATTTCCCAAAAAACATCTTTTAGGGCCTCAAAACGGCTCCGGAAGTTTAGGACCCCAAAAACTGCTAAAAATAGTAAATTGTGCTATAATTAAGGAAATTGAAAGAACTGAAAGAAGCACTAGAGGGGATCCACATGGAATTAGCGGGTGGCCACCAATATCCACGTGGATCAACCCGAATTCTACTCACTCAAGGTTTTCATTAGTTCTCTAGGTTTCATTTTTTCAAAGTCCAATAAAATGCCATTTAACTGCATAAGGCCAACAAAGTATGAAAGTGAACTAAATAATATCGCTTTTTCAGTTAAAGAGGATTTGTAAGCATGTAACCATGGTTGCCAAAGGTTCTAAGTTTGATTTCAAGTATGAATTTCATTCCAGTTTGTAATTTTATTCCAAAAACCAGAGATGTATTTCTATTTTTTATATTTATGTTATTATATGTAATAATTGACTTTTCTCAAGCTGTCAACTCAGTTCCATAATGCCAAAAAAAGTCAAAGGTCAAAGTATTCCCAATGTATATCACTTGATCAATGTGTAAAGGAAAAGCACAAGGAAAAGGGTATTAGTGCAATGTTTCAAAAGCACTTTCAAAACATTAGAAAATTGGTTATAATTCAATAAAGTCAAATGCTATCGAGTATTTAAAGCCTTCAAGACATCCATTTTCCCCTCATTTGCTATTTTCTTGGTCAAACAACCTCAAAAAAGGAGAAATTTTTGATTTGGACAAGTGAAACAAGCAAAACAAAGTTTTCGTTGTGCGTTTGTGCATTATGCTACACGTTCCAATGTTATGTTGCACGTTTCTGTTATATGGTGCACATTTCTGTTATACGCTGCGCGTTTGTGCATTATGCTACACGTTCTAGTGTTACGCTACACATTTCTGTTATACTGTGCATGTTTCTGTTATACGTTGCGCGTTTGACCAGTGAAAGGGCGCATTTCAGTTGAGCGCTGCATGTTCGATCGGAGTTGCTCTCTAGCCTCTAAAACCAAGTGCTGGTGCGAGGTATATAATCACTGCAACTGATTATTTGACAAGATGGGCCAAAGCACAACCTGTGAAGGATTGTAGCACATAAAGTACTATGAAGTTCATCTTTGAATATATACTATCCAGATTTGGATGAGTGACCAAGGGACATACTTCTTTAATAAGACCATTTAAGCATTACTATGGAATTTCAGGTTTACCACCAGAAGAACACTCCTTATCATCCTTAGGTATATGGAACAATGGAATATTTCAATAATATTCTGAAGAATGCATTTACCAAGGTATGAAATGTGAATAGAGATGACTGGGATTTGAGGATTCCAGTGGTGTTGTGGGCATACATGACAACATGAAAGAAATTGATAGGGCAGAAACCTTTTAGGTTGGTATATGGACAAGAGGAAATTATACCTATGGAGTACATTGTGCCAAGTTTGAGGATTGCAATATTCAAAGATATGGTAGGTCCTGACATTATGAAGTAAAGGATGTCATAGTTACTAGCTCTAGAAGAAGATAGGTTCATAGTAGGGTTCCATCAACAAGTGTAGAAATCAAGGGAGAAAACCTGACGTAACAAGCACATCAAGAAGAAGACATTCTAGGAAGGAGATCTTGTACTATTATATGACAAGAAATTGACGAAGTTCCCTGGAAAACTTAAGACTCATTGGTTAGGGGTGTTAGAGTCAGTATTTTCATACTACCATCAGTGATCAAAACTCCTCTTTTCATATCATATTAGCACCCCATTATGAAACTTTTGTCATCCCACCTAGGTTGTCATTTAAAAAATTTACTCACTGATGGTAGCCTTATTCCAAAATCCCTTCTCTCTCAGAAAATCAATATTTTCTAACCCACCTTCATGTGTCTTACTGAGCATACATTGACCATCAAGGCTCATTTCATTATGTTTTGTGTCAGTCAAGTCCACCCGGAGTCTGCTCACTCAAGGGTTTCATTAGTCTAGGTTTCATTTTTTCAAAGTCCAATAAAACACCATTTAACTGCATAAGGTCAACAAAGTATGAGAGTGAACTAAATAATATCCCTTTTTCAATTAAAGAGGATTTGCAAGCATGTAACAATGGTTGCCCAAGGTTCTAATTTTGATTTCAAGTATGAATTTCATTCCAGTTTGTAATTTTATTCCAAAAAACAAAGATGTATTTCTATTTTTATATTTATCTAATTTTATGTTGCTATTTGTAATGTTTGACTTTTCTCAAGCTGTCAACTCAGTTCCATAATGCCAAAAGACCAAAAGTCAAAGGTCAAAGTATTCCCAATGTATATCATGTTGTAGCATTTTTTGGTTTTGATAAGATAGAATATTTGAAAAAATGTTAAGTTAGGATATGGACATAACAATATTGAATAATTTTTTTTTGAAAAATATCTTGAGGATGATGTCCATATCTAAGAAAATGTTAGGTTAGATGTCCTAAAAAATAAAGACAAAAAGAAAATGTTAGGTTAGAAAGAAAAGAAAAACAAATAAAATCTGAAAGTGAGCAAGTCTAAATGCCACTACTATTTTTCTGCAAAATAATGGTTGTGTGCAGCTTGTCTTAAATGCCACAACCCATGATAGTCAAATAGTTTATCTTGACTACTTCATGCTTTAAATTTGATGTTATAGTTAGAGAATAAATATCTGGCCAAACCGTTTAATCTTGGTAGATTAGTAGTTAGATAAAGAATAATAAGGTGCTCATCAGTTTAATCTAAGCTCTTGGAGGTTATAAGGTTAGGATTATATAGTTTTCTTTTGTAAAATAAAAGAAAGGAAAAGGGTTTGCTAGCTTAAATGCACCCATTAAATGAAGAAAATAATGATAGGACAAGCAAAGGGTAAGTAGAATAAGGTTGCAAAAGTTTGATGATTCATTGGACAAAAGGTACATCATCATGTTTTACCATATGTTTCTATGTCCATGATGCAATTACACAAAGCAAATGTAGGTCTACAAGATCAATTAATTAACTTCCCATTTATCTCCATTCATCCCTATATTCACTAATTTCCCCTTCCTACCTTCATACATTCATATTCATTCATTTTCCATAAAAAACCCATTTTCCTAATGTCAAAACCCTTTTTACCTAGGAAAAGTGAAAACCCTATGTAAAATTCCTTTTTATCATGTAAAATCCCTTTTACCCATGTAAATCCCCTTTTACCCGAAAAACCCACAAAAAGGTATTTACCCTAAGTATTGATGCATATATATGAAAAGCAAGTAAACTCATAAAAAGCATAATACTTAGTATTTTCCCTTTTTTGCGCATATTTTACCTTTCCGTTCATATTTTCATATTAATGCTAACTATAGTATTAAGCCCCTAAAAGGTTCTTGTCCCATATATTATTAATTCCCTTTATTTAAATATCCTAAAACCTTTATGTTTTTTAATAAAACTATATTAACAAAACATCAGATCGACGGATTGCAAGCTTTTTAATGTGCATTCACTCTCCCCACATTGCGATATGCGATTGTGATGGGTCCGGACCCGACCTAAATATACATTACAACTCATGCCATATCGCATCCGCCTCCATCGCAAGTCCCAACTAAAGCATATACCCTTCGCCATTGCGATCTCTGATTGCGATGGGAACCTAGACCTGACATAATATATTGCATAGTTTATTACCATATCGCATTCGCCCCTCATCGCAAGTCCCGCTGAAATAATAACCCTCCACCATTGCGATCTCCGATATGCGATAGGAAGCCTGGACCCGATGAAATATATATCATAATCTATTTTCACATCACATCCGGCCTTTATCGGATTCCTTTGTGATGGGCCTTCCTTTACTAAACTCCGATTGTGATATGCGATAGGAAACCCGGACCTGATATCATTATCCACCCGCATACATATTATTTCAAGTCCGCCATATATGTTTTGCGAAGGTTTTCTTTGTTAAATCACTTTTATGATTTTAACAAAGAATTAACCTTAACCTCCATTTAACCACTAATTCTCAATTTTAACCCATAATAAAGCCATTGTCGCCATAATTGATCATTGAGCCCCTCCATACTGCTTTTTTGCTCCACCACTGTCCGATCTAAGGTATTCAAATCCAACGGCCCTCAGCAATTTCGGGTTGAATCTTTGTATGTGCATTACCCGCCCGAAAAGTGGTATTCCACTGTCCTCCATTGCTACATGTCAGGCTCAGGTTATTTGGGGTGACCCCTCCCAAAACAACCCGCGCCTCACAAAGCGGTGCGATGGAAACCAAAACCACCTCCCACAAACGACAAAATGACCACTGTTCATTTGCCCCATATTTAAAAAAGAAAGTCATTTCTCTGTTTAAACATAGAAATTACCATTTTGCTTTGTTTTTGCCCGTTTTCACAGTGAAGCCTCCATGAGCCTCTGCGACTAATAAAATCATCATTTTACCTTCCGATATGCTCTGGACTCCTTCAAAATGTATTGTTAAGCTCAATAAATCCATTGAAGACCTTCCATGTCACCCTTGTTTTTCTTAAACAGTTTCTGTGTTTTGCAGGTAAAGTTTCTGTTTTGGGCTTGCAAAGAAAAAGCCTACGCACAGTTGGAAGAAAAATACAAAGATCATATCAGATTACTTTACCATGTGACATAAAATTAAAAGGATTTACTGTTGAAAAACACAGTAATAACTTGAAATGCATAGTAAAGGCTACTAATGAGGGTCAAAGGATATTTACAGAGTGTAAAGAGTATCAGATAAAATATCAAATGAAGGAGTCAACCAACATAAAGAATACAAATAATTAAGTAGCTTAAAGTGCGAAATATGAAACAACAAATCCAGCACAACCTGAATAAGAGGGACAACAAGAAGCAGTTCAATAGCTTCCCCCATCTTCTTTGATGAAGATCTTTCCTTTCCTAGAAACAACCTTAAATCAATTTTAGGATATTTCCTTAGTTTCATTATTGTATAAATAACTCTCTTCTAGAGTTATTATAGGTTCGAAGTTCAAGATTCATTGCTCATTACTTGTTAAGTCTTAACTGTTAATTCTACTTTGAACCTAGTTGCACCTGTGAAGGAAGCTTTTGTTGACACTTGATGTACTCAGTCTTTCTGGAACCTTAATACAAAGCAGAGGATTCTGAATTTGGTTTTACACAGTTTGTGTTATCTTATAAGTTTTTCCAGTTATCAATCATTTTGTCTTTCTTCATATGCTTATGACTTATAGAGATATCTAGGTAGGAATAATTGTCTCAATTAATTCCTATAAGCTCCTGAAGTGATCATCTATTAATAGATTGGATTAATGAACTGTCTGTCTAGCTAATCCCCTCTAATCAATAAATCATCAACATCTTGTGTAAGCTCAAGTATATTGCCTTGAACCTTTGGAACATAGTTTAGAAGGTTTTCCTACTTATGATTGTTCTGTTTTACAGTTTGGAAACTGTGATAATCATATTATTTGCTGTCTTCTTCTCACCACAATTTTTGATCTATATCATTGTGTAAAGCTTTATAGCAGCCCTTAGCTGAAGTATCAGTATAACCCAAAGGATTAAGTATTTCAATTATACATTTGTCTTCATTCATCAGTCTTCCAAAACTAAAACCAAAAAATCCAAAACAATTATTTTGGATGCTCTGGAATTGGTAGTTGACCTACTACTATCTCAGAGGTACAACATATCACTTGATCAATATGTAAAGCAAAAGCACAATGAAAAGGGTATTAGTGCAATGTTTGAAAATCACTTTCAAAACATTAGCAAATGGGTTATAAATCAATAAAGTCAAATGCTATCAAGTATTTAAAGCCTTTAAGGCATCCATTTGCCTCTCATTTGCTCTTGTCTTTGTCGAACAACCTTAAAAAAGGAGAAACTTTTTGAGTTGGACAAGTGAAACTAGAAAAAATAGTTTCCGCTGCACGTTTGTGCATTACGCTGCACGTTCCAGTGTTACACTGCGCGTTTCTGTTATACAATGCATGTTTCTATTATACGCTACGCGTTTGACCAGTGAAAGGGCGCGTTTTAGTTGAGCGCTGTGCATTCGACCAGGGTTGCTCTCTAGCCTCTAAAACCAAGTGCTGGTGCGAGGTATATAATCACTGCAATTGATTGTTTGACAAGATGGGCCAAAGCACAAGCAGTGAAGGATTGCATCACAAAAACTGCTGCGAAGTTCATCTTTGAATACATACTGTCCAGATTTGGCTACCCATGGATTCTGATGAGTGACCAAGGGACACACTTCTTGAACAAATCTTATCTCTTGGATAGATAAAAAATAGTTTCCGTTGCACGTTTGTGCATTACGCTACGTGTTCCAGTGTTACACTGCGCGTTTTTGTTATACAATGCATGTTTCTATTATACGCTATGCGTTTGACCAGTGAAAGGGTGCGTTTCAGTTGAGCACTGTGCATTTGACCAGGGTTGCTCTCTAGCCTCTAAAACCAAGTGCTGGTGTGAGGTATACAATCACTGCAATTGATTGTTTGACAAGATGGGCCAAAGCACAAGCAGTGAAGGATTGCATCACAAAAACTGCTGCGAAGTTCATCTTTGAATACATACTGTCCAGATTTGGTTGCCCATGGATTCTGATGAGTGACCAAGGGAGACACTTCTTGAACAAATCTTATCTCTTGGATAGATTTGTTCCCATGATGAAAATCATCATGAAATACTTTACTTGTGAAGGAAAGTTTTCCAGACTATATACCTATCATATTTGGCTACTCATGCATTTCACAAGGGTTAAATGCTCAACATACCTTATTATCTCTTCCAGAGCATTGAAAAGATGGCCTACATTGCCCATAAAAAGAGAGCATAAAGATCAAATGAATAGTCTCTTTCATCATTCCCTCATTAAAATCACATTCCATCATCTCAAAGAGCTCAACATTGCATGGAGTACCTTCATTACCAATGACATATTTACTGATCCATCCATTCAACATGTTCAAGATGTGCCTTCACCATCTCACCCTTCCACCTCCATTCCTGCTTCTCAGCCCATAGATCATTCATCCTCATTTGATCAGTCACCCTCACCATCACCTTTGTCATCACCATTTTAGGGGCATATTCATTCACCCAAAAGAGATGAAATCAGAGAGCATGAGTAGATTGAATAGGTTACAATCATCAAGCCTAAATGGGTTGATTTGGGCAATTTGACACACACTTATCAAAGAGGCCATATGCAGGTGTTTGCCCCACATATTGTGGGAGCATCCTTGCCTTCTTGATTGGTAAAACATGTACATAAGGGCTAGGAAAATATGACAGAGGCAAAGATCAAACATGAGGAGGAGGACCTCCATGAGACGGAGGATGATTTTCACTTGGTTGACCTAAATGAGCATGATGACAGTGAGAGAACAAGCATTTTCATTAAAGAAAATGATGCTCTCATAAGGGGCATCCAGATCAACTTACATAGGGAAAAATACATCATCTCATATTATGAGCAGGAAAATAAGAAGCTTGAGGCCAAAAATGAGGTCATGGAGATTCATCTCATCAAGGCAAAGAGGGAAGCAATGAAAGCCAAGAAATTGCTTTATGAGGCCTATGAAAAGTATGGTGAACCTAAAGAAGAGAAAGAAACTAGAAGAAGACCTAGAACTAGAGGGTTGAAAAGAGCTCTAGAACTAGAGAAACAAAAGGAGGCTGAGCTTGCTAATAAGCTCACATGGAATGAGGAATTTGTCATCTTGATCGATCAGAACCGAGAGCATTGGCTTGATAAGGTCAATCAATATTTAGAGAATCTCCTAGACAAAACCAATCAACAAAATTAAATTCATAGGAAGATGGCAAAACACTATGCCAACAGGGAAAGGAATATAAGGGAAAAACTCAAGGCTGCAAAGGCAAAAATTGAAGCCCTAACTCACCAAAAAGAGAAAGAGAAGTTATAAATCCTTGCTAAAGCCTCACTCCATGCAAAAAACACATGATCAACAATAATTTCAAAGATTTTGAGAAGTGATGGGGTAATTTTGAAGTTTTTTGTGCTTTTCAAGTAATTATATACAATTTTTAACACCTAGAATGCCAAAGGCACAACACCCTTGGCGCTGTGCTTTTGTTTGGGTTATTTTTTGGACAAAAGAAGACCACCATTCAATTCATATATGCAATAAAAAAACTTTAGAAGCCTTTTTTCCCACAACTGGCAGGTCAAAAGGTGAAAAAACACCTAAAAACTCAATGTTCTGCCTCCTTTTTCACCTTCACACTGCGTGTTTGACCAGTATTGGGAGAATCCATTTTAGAGGGTCACTCAAGCCCATTTTGGAAAATAAAGGCACATATGGAAACTATATAGGATAAGCTTTCCAACAATCTATCCTGGGCTCAATTTGGACATCGGGAAGGCAGGCAAAAGTGGGTCTGAAGATGACACTGTGTGTTTGACATTGATGCTGTGCGTTTGACCAGTTTCGTAAATTTTCACTGTTCTTCTCCAGATTTGATTTTCCTCTTGGGAAATCAACTTTTTACTGATGTAATTGATTATGTAAATGTAATAATGGTCTTTTTCTATTACCTAGGGTAAATACATTAGGTAAATAGACTCTATGAGGTGTAATGAATCAGTTCATTGTAATTAGGGATGAGTCACTTTGGCCACCCTACACTCTAGCTATTAGTTCAGATTTTGGTGGAACTACTCCTCCTCTCATGGATTCGTTGCCTCATGGTTGGGAGGAGTTTGTTTTAGGCCTATATCATGTACTTTTTCAGTCATTCTAGAGGTTGGACTCCATTGGATATTGTATTAGTGTTCAGAATTTGGCATGGAATATATTGGATGAGTTGCAGCTATTTTGGTGGGATTCCTGTGGCATGGTATTTTGATATTGTTTCTTCTTTAGTTACATGTGTGTGAAAGTTTTGTATCTTCCATTATCCATTTCACTTCTAAATGTGTTTGATTTTCAAGGTGTGATAAGAAGAATTCATCTTCTATGCTTTGTTTTGGGAGAATCATCATAAATTGTTTCACTTCTTCAGTTTAAAAAGAATTCATGATTTTCATGCTCTTTTTAGCACCTCACCAGTCTAAACCATTCCATCAATATATTACAAAGTTTTAAAGTAACTTGCCTACCTTGCCCCATCAAATGTTTGCAATTCTAATTCTCTCATGCCCTAACCTAGTTCACTCTCTAACCTAATTCACTCATCAAGTGACTACCCCAATCAAATCAAATCAAAACCACGAGCTACTATATCTAGCCTAAAACCCTAATCCATCCAACCCTCCTGGCTGTGATCCATTGAATAGAGCCCTCTTGAGCTTGGTAGGGCTAGCTACCAAGTCAAAAGGTTGTTCTGTGGTTACCTCAGTTGGACACTTCCTCAGCCTTGGAGATTGGAGGAGTGATAACATACTGACACCGTTGCTAGGGAACGAAAGGTTCATTTTCCCTGGGTGTACCACTAGTTTTCATTGGAATTTGGTCCTTTGGATGATGGGACTAAGTTTCATAAAGGTTGATCCAATAATTGTAGTGTCAAGATTGTAGAGTTGGCCTCAAGGAGATAAACAAGACAAAATTCCGCATCCTGATCTAGTTGATTCAGTCGAAGATATTTAGAGCTTGTTCAGAAAGTGGAGAAGGTTACAGATCACAAGTCCAATCAAACCTCATTACATTGGTAAGCTCTTGATCATTGCCAATTTAAATTTCTCTGTTGAAGACTTTCTTTTGCTGTGAAGTTCAAAGATATATTTTTTCTGCTAAAGTTTGAAGTCTTTTACCTCACACAATCTTTGACCCTATTAAGATATTGGCTCCGAAAATATATACCATGTCAAACCCTGACCCAAACCCTCCTTTTTCGGTTGATGATCATGAAAGATTGTTAAGAAAACCTAAAGTCCCTTTCCCCAAGACTAAAAG
The DNA here is from genome assembly GCA_000404065.3 of Pinus taeda. Lineage (NCBI taxonomy): Eukaryota > Viridiplantae > Streptophyta > Pinopsida > Pinales > Pinaceae > Pinus > Pinus taeda. The sequence goes on from APFE031250067.1 coordinate 301,895, forward strand.
AACAAAATTGGAAAGGACTCTGCCTAGAGAAATAGAATGTAAACACTTCCTGAATAGTAGATCTGATGATCAATCCTCGCTTCGATATCCTGTAGAAATCTCTTCTACAAATCAACCAGCTCTGATACCATGTAGAAATTTTGAATAATTTAACACATATTCAACAGAGATTATCCTGATCATGTACTATTGCGGAAAACATACACAATACATAAGCTCCTCTACGTTGATCATCAATATAGCAGCATCAATAACAATAAAACATCAAGAGCATTCACACATTAACACAGTATGTATCCCGGGGAAAGCATCTCGCTAAAAACCCCAACTATCTGTATATTAATGATTGAGTCATGTAACAATACAAAGTACAATGCTTATCACAAGCAATCCAGTACCAGCTCCACCTGTTACACACAATACAGCTCAGATCTGAATCAATCACTGGCTCAAATCTCTTCCGCTGCTTGCCTGCCTCCGCTGCTCAATACCTGCACAAGAACCGGTGATAATTCCAAGGCAGTCACGTCTTTCCTTGGCTAAATCACGTGAGAACAAGCTACAATGTGGGAAAACTCATTGGCATACTCAATCCCCTGATTTGTGCAAGATATGGTGCACAACTATAGTCACAACTGATAGCAATCTGATTCTCTAACACCTGTCCCTGCTGAACTGAACATGCACTGACATGCAACTGAGTTAACTGATGTATTCATTAGTTGTATTATGAGTTAATAACTTGTGAATTAATTAATAACTAATTCACCCAACTCATCTCTAGTCTATTCGCCAGTTAGACTAAATAAAACCAGTTTAACAAAGCTAAACTGAACACAACTCCATCAACTGCACCTCCAGTCCACTAAACTCAACTCACTTGAGTTCTAACTGAAGTCATGCATGCAACAACTCAACTGACTCATAAGAAAAGCGTATTTCCTTCTGACAGCTGCATGTGCCACCTCTGTAGCTCAAACTGAAGTGCTCCAAGAGAATAAGATTAAGTTTATAGTCCAAATATTATTGTGAGATAATAATATTTGACTTTTCTATTTTTGACAGCCAGTCTAAAAATAGACTTGATCACTCACACTGTGATCACTCACACTTTCATCAAAAATAGAAGTCCATCTATTTTTCCCAACTTGATCAATCATCCATAAACAGCAACCTGCAATCCATAGACATGATCCATATGTCTAAAAATAGACATAGTCTAAAAATAGACTTGCGCCAAAAAATAGCCTGCGGGCCCACTTAGTGAAGGCGACTCTTTTCACTAAGCTCCATCATCTTGTTGCAATCTCAACAGTTTGATTCATACATACCCACCTCAAAGTATTTGTTTAATCAACCTTCTGCTACATCACAGTCTTCAAAACTTGAGCACGAGGTTTGGTCTAATTTTGAGAAACTTCAAAGCTTAGCTGATCAATTCAAATTTCTGCGGAAAAAGCCTATATTCAGTATCAACTTGAAAGCTTATCTTCTACCATACCCCTACTGCACCTTCGAAAACAACCATATCCACACATCCATTTTCATCCCAGCCAACTCAACCATTGTAGTTCCCATTCACCATTCCCCAAAAATCATGGCAAGATTACTTGGTCAGTTGGCTGATTTCATTGTCTTAGAAGAGGTTGATGACGACGATGCCAAAATGAGACTAATGGGACAAATTTTTTCTAGAGATGTGAAAAAATGGTTCCATGGTTTGGCAGCGGGCTCCATTGATACTCCTTAGAGGTTAAATGAGTTATTCTTAGCCAGGTGGCGGGAAAAGAAAAATCCATTGCAGATCTTGACGAAATACAACACATTGAAAAGGAATCCTAACATGACAGTTTAGGAGTTCACTATAAGGTTTAATCAGATCTATAATTCCACTAATCTTAAAGTAGATGCACTGATCAAAACCATGGAGAGGATGACCGACCAGATGATAAATTCAGATAGACCTCAAGAGCCATAAGGTAGAAATTCGAACTTTAGAAACCAGCGACAACCTCAATACATGATAAAACAAAGAGAGCATAAAGCTTTGGAAGCATCAATATCTCAACAGCCAATTCAAACACCCTTGTAGCAGAATTATGCTAAAGGAGATTTTGATGATGAAACATACTCGATCGTCGAGGAAAATCACTTCTTTAGGGAAGATTACCATCCCATTTTCTTGACTGAAAATGAGAAGTATGTTGAGGAGATACAAGATCCTACGGATGAAGACACATACTGGCGAATGACAATGCATTGGAAACTCAATCCAATGATTATCGAAGAGGATATTGAAATGCACTCAACTCTCACTAGAAGCAATATTCCTTGAGAAATAGAGATGTCCCAATCAATCCCATTCAAGAAAGGAAATCGCAGCAGAAGGATAATCAACCAAAAACAAATCCTCAAGGTAATCAAAACAAAGGTAAAGAGTTGGCAACAACTAACCAAGGCACAATTAAACAACTGTAAAAAATCAATCCAAACAAGGACCATGACATTCAGAAGAAGGATCAAACACCAAGAGATCTGCAGGAGAAAAGAGACATCATCCAAAAAGAGGTAGACAGATCCAACTCATTCAATTTAGAAATTTAAATTTCAAAGTTGAAAGTGTTAATCCTTCTTACTGAACTTGTCAACAATAGCCATTACAAGTCTGATATAGATGAAATGTTGAAAGTTGACCCTATGTCTGACATGGTTAATGTTGAAGATGACCAACTTGAATTGATTTTTTGTCCAGCCATAGATGGTCAGTCAGAAGATAGTGAGGTTCCTCCAGTTTACTTAAGTTTAAGAATCCATCAGCCCATTCTTCATAACTCCATGCTTGACACTAGAAACTCCCATAATTTAATGCCCAAGGACATCATGGAAAGGTTGGGTCTAGATATAACTCATGAATACCATGACTTGTACTCTTTTGATTCTGGTAACATCTGTTGTCTTGGTCAAATCAAAGATTTGGTAGTATCCCTGGATCAAATCCCGACAAAGAATGTTTTAATGGATGTGGTGGTAGCTGATATACCACCATGGTTTGGTATGTTATTGTCAAGATCCTAGGGAGTGAAAAGAAGAGGCACACTGCAGTTAGACTTCTCCTATGCCACCTTCCCGATTTTCAGGCAATTGACAAAGTTGTAGCGAGAAACCAAAATGAAATTCATGATAATGAGAAAGGAGAAGCCCAATAATCATCCTATAAATGCTGAACATACAGATTTAGAGTAATTTATTTTATGTAATGATAGTGAATTGAATGATGTAGATAGTCAGCTTGTGGAAATTAAAGATGTACAAGAGATTTTCAATTGTCTAAGGGCAGTTTCAGATTAGGAAAAAGAAAAGCTGCCAAGTTCATCCAAAAAGCCATCGGACAAGGCAGAGAAAGGCTCAGAATAGCCATCAGAGAAGGTAATGAAAAATTTATACAAGCTTGAAGAAAAAGTTCAGAAAATTGACCCAAAACAGAAATAATATTTACAGCCCTTGGAGGAGGAACATGGCTTTTGGACCATGGACTTTGATGGTGCTCTTGAGAAAGATGGAGCAGGCACTGTCATTTGGATTCGAAGTCCACATCATTAGCAAGGTGAGCTCCCTCATAATGTTAGATTATGCTCATACAAGTTAGCTTTTGATGACACTAACAATGAAGTGGAGTACGAAGCGTTGATCATGGGTTTAAAGATCTTGAAAATATTGGGTGCACGAAGAATTTCGGTGTATGGCAATTCATAACTTGTGATTAAGCAAGTTAAAGGTGAATATCAAGATCACCATCCACAAATGAAACACTATAGAAATGTCGTTTTAGATATTTTGAGGATGTTTCCTGAATATACACTTTCAGTTGTACTAAGGAGTTAGAATCTTATGGTAGACTCATTAGCTACAGCTGCAAGCAACTTCAAAATCCCCATTTTTTCAAACAAGAAATTTGAGATTCATGTGAAGCATCGGCTCTCTGTTCCTGACAACTTGCGATATTGGAAAGTATTCTGGGATGATAAATAGGTGAATACTTTTCTTTAGAGTGAAGGAGAGTTTGAGAATTGCTCCATGGATGAAGTTTATGACAAGGATGATCAAGTCATCGAGGCGACCCAAGTTGATATATTACAACTGAAGGAAAACAATATTCCGAAATGTCTTGTACCTTTGGAAGACTTGTTTGATCAAGATGATACAACAATGAAGCCTACATTAGTTCCTACTGAAAAAGGTGTGAAAGACGTGAACATTGGAACAACAAACAAACCAAAAATGATCAAGCTGTCAAAAACATTATCACCCGAGGTAAAAGAGAAATATATTCATTTATTGTCTGATTTGTTTGATGTTTTTATGTGGGATTATGCAGAATTAAAGGAGTATGAAAAGAAAACAATTCAGCGTACCATCCTGATTAACCCCAATCAAAAGCCCTTTAGACAAATGTTAAGAAGGATTAACCTAAGGTTGCTGCCATCCATAGAAAAATAAATTAACGGAATTTTCAAGGTGGGCCTCGTTGTTCCCATCAGATTTTTTGATTGGATATCAAATCTAGTCATGACGATAAAGAAGGTCAAAGAAATTAGGCTCTGCATAGACTTCAAAAATTTAAACAAAGTATCTTTGAAAGATAATTATCCACTTCCCAAAATGGACCATATCCTTCAGAGAGTTTTTGGCACTTCCCGGATACTAGGCGGCTACTCCGGTTACAATCAAGTTTTAGTGCATGAGGATGATTAGGATAAGACAACATTCGCTACACCTTGGGGCAGATTCAAATATGCAAAAATGCGATTCGGTCTAAAAAATGCAGGATCCACTTTTCAGCGTGCCATGGACATAGCCTTTTCCAATGATTTTTTTTTTCTTGGTTGTATACTTAGATGATGTAACAATGTTTTCACATTTAGATGATGAACATTTGCATCATTTAAGAGTCATTTTTCAGAAATGTAGAAAGTTCAGGATCTTTATCAATCCGAAGAAAAGTTTGTTTGCTATGGAGGAAGGCAAACTTCTCGGCACATAATTTCAAAGGAAAACATCCAGATTGACCTTCATGAGTAGAAGCCATTCAACAAATTGATTTCCCCCGCAACAAGAAAGAAATCCAAGAATTCAATGGTAAGATGAATTTCTTCGCAGATTTATTCCTAATTTGGCTGAACAACTTAGAGAAATGACCAATATGTTGAAAAAGGATAGTGATGTGAAGTGGTCTGAAGAAGCCCATAAGTCCTTTCATGCAGTAAATCTTGCCTTAACCACTGCCCCTGTTTAATTAGTCCTGATTACTCCGATGATTTTATTATATTTTCTTTTGCTTTTGAGCATTCCATGGCAGCATTATTGATGCAAAAAAGGGATAAAATCGAGCTGCCAATAGCATTTTTTAGTTGCAAAATCAGGGATGCAACCATTAAGTACAACATCATTTAGAAACAGGCATTGGCTTTGGTAAAGGCACTGAAAGATTTCAGAGTTTACATTTTACATTCACATACTCTTGCTTATGTACCTAATGCAACGGTAAAGGAAGTTCTTGTACAAAATGATCTTGAAGGTAGAAGAGGTAAATGGATAGCAACATTATTAGAATATGATCTTGAGATCAAGCCTGCCAAGATGATCAAGGGTCAAGGCTTAGCAAAACTCATGGATGAGTCAAATCTCCATGCTCTGGTTATCAACCTTGTAGCAGCATTGTTCAACAATAAAGAAGAAGAAGTAGATCTCATTCAGGTATATGATATCTTTCTATCATCTCCTTGATATTCTTATATTATTTGTGTTTTTCAACATCTAAATTCCCCTCCAAGAATGTCAAAGGCTAAGAGTAGGTGATTGAAGTTGAAGGTTTCGAAATATTGCATTGTGGACAACACACTTTTTTTGAAAGATCCTGTTGGTGTGTTGCTGAACTTTTTGACTGAAGATGAGTCGAAAGAAGTAATAAATGACTTTGACAAAGGGGATTGTGGGGGCCACTTGTATTGGAAGACCATGGCCAACAAAGTACTAAGAGTGGGTTACTATCATCCCACACTTTTTGTAGATATCTACAAGGCAGTGATGAGTTGTCATGAGTGCCAAGTTTTCCAAGGTAAAAGAAAACTTCTTCCTTTGCCTCTACAACCTATTTCAATTCATACACCTTTTCAACAGTGGGGCCTAGATTTCATAGGCAAGATTAATCCATCATCATCCGCACAACACAAGTGGATATTGACAGCTAGAGACTACTTTACTAAGTGGATCGAAACGATTCCAACTAGGCGAGCAATAGATTCAGTTATCATTCAGTTTTTAGGGGCTAATATATTGTCCCATTTTGGTTGTCCTAATAAGATCATCACAGAAAACACAACAACATTCAAGTCCAAAAAAGTGATAGAGTTTTGCGACAAATACAATATTAAGCTAGGACATTCTACAACATACTATCCACAAGGAAATGGTCTAGCAGAGTCCTCCAATAGATCCTTAATCAACATCATTAAGAAAATACTGGAGGCCAACAAAAAGAATTGGCACAAAAAGCTAATCAATGCAAGTAAGTAGCCTTCATTCCCACACCTCTAATTTCACACCCTAATAATTCTATCCCTTTCCCATACCCCTATTGAACATGTGTATCATTTCATTATCTCCCAAAGCCTTCTATTCCCAAAACCATAAGACCTAGGTGTTCTATTTACCTAGGCTCCCAAAACCCCTAACTTGGAATAAAATTCCCTATCCTAAATCCCTTTACATTCCCACTCACTATTACTTCCCTTAAACTAGAAACCCCTTCCCTCATCTCCCTGAATTTCCTCACACCATTCCTAAATCCCTACACCTACATTCCACTATCATTTCATTTCCATAGTGTTTTAAAATCAAGATACCATGTCAGAAGAAGAAAACATAAGTTCTAGTGAAGAGGAAAGAAAGGGGAGGAAGTCAAACAATGGAGGGAAAATCCTTAGATTTGAGCCAAGAAATACTAATGAACTCATGGCATCTCCCATGATAGTGACATATTTCAAACATCTAGGATGTTTTGAATTATGTGAGAAAGTACAAAAGGTCCGATATCATCCTATGTTGAGTAGATTGTTCATCACCAATCTCCATGACAACCGGGTAACCCTTGCTAGTGTCACTTTCACTGTATCCATTGATATCATATCAGCTACCACTAGAATTCCAAATGTTGGGGAGAAATGGTTTAAATAAGGTGATTTATAGGAGCATTACTGTGAGCCCTATATTAAACCTAGATACAAAAATGATAGAAATAGGTTGTTTCCTTTCTCTTACCTCCTGGATAGATTCGTTCCCATGATGAAAATCACCATGAAATACTCTACTTGTGAAGGAAGGTTTTCTAGACTATATACCTATCATATTCGGCTACTCATGCATTTCACAAGGGTTAAGATGCTCAACATACCTTATTATCTCTTCCGGAGCATTGAAAAGATGGCCTACATTGCCTAGAAAAGAGAGTATAAAGATCAAATGAATAGTCTCTTTCATCATTCCCTCATTAAAATCATAGTCCATCATCTCAAAGAGCTCAACATTGAATGGAGTACCTTCATTACCAATGACATATTTACTGACACATCCATTCAGCATGTTCAAGATGTGCCTTCATGATCTCACTCTTCCACCCCCATTCCTCCATTTCAGCCCATAGATCATTTATCCTCATCTAATCAGTCACCCTCACCATCACCTCCATCATGACCATTTCAGGAGCATATTCATTCACCCAAAAGAGATGAAATCAGAGAGTAGGAGTAGATTGAATAGGTTACAATCATCAATCCTAAAGGGGCCGATTTGGGAAATTTGACACACACTTATCAAAGAGGCCATAGGCAGGTGGTTTCCCCATAGATTGTGGGAGGGACCTTGCCTTCTTCATTGGAAAAGCAGGTAAAGAAGGGCAAGGAAAAGATGACAGAGGCAAAGACCAAATATGAGGAGGAAGACCTCCATGAGACAGAGCACGATTTTGACTTGGTTGACCTAAGTGAGCATGATGACAGTGATAGCATAAGCATTGTCATCAAAGAAAAGGGTTCTCTCATCAGGGGGCTCCAGATCAAACTACAGAGGGAAAAATACATTATCTCATATTATGAGTAGGAAAATGTAGTTTGAGGCTAAAAATGAGGTCATGGAGATTCAACTCATCAAGGAAAAGAGGAAAGCAATGAAATCCAAGGCATTTCTTGATGATTCCTATGACAGGTATGGTGAACCTTAAGAAGAGCAAGGAACTAGAAGAAGACCTAGAACAATAGGGCTGAAAAGAGCTTTAGAACTAGAGAAACGAAAGGAGGCTGAGCTTGCTAATAAGCACACATGGAATGAGAAATTTGTTATCTTGATCGATGAGAACTCGGAGCATTGGCTTGAGAAGGTCAATCAACATTTAGAGAAGCTCCTAGACAAATCCAATTAGCAAAATGAATTTCAGAGGAAGATGGAAAAACACTATGCCAACAGGGAAAGGAATATAAGGGCAAAACTCAAGGTTGCAATGGCAAAAATTGAAGCCCTAACTCACCAAAAAGAGAAAGATAAGCTAGAAATCCTTGCTGAAGCCTCACTCCATGCACAAGACACATGATCAAAATAATTTCACCAATTTTGAGAAGTTATGGGGTAATTTTGAAGTTTTTTGTGCTTTTCAAGTAATTATACACATTTTTTGACAACTATAATGCTAAAGGCACAGTGCCGTTGGCGCTACACTTTTGTTTGGGCAACTTTATGGAAAAAAGAAGACCGCCATTGGATTCAGAGCAGCGAAGACATGCAATAAAACAACTTTACAAGCTTTTCTTCCCACAACTGGCAGGTCAAAAGGTGAAACACACCTAAAAAATCAATGTTTTGCCTCCTTTTTCACCTTCACATTGTGCATTTGACCAGTTTTGTGAGAATCCATTTTTAAAGCGTCAAATCAAGCCAATTTTTTAAAGTAAAGAAATATTTGGCAACTAGACAGGATAAGATTTCCAACGAGCTATCCTGGGATCAATTTGGACACTGGGAAGGTAGGAAAAAGTGGGTCTGAATATGACACTGCATGCTTGACACTAATGCTATGCGTTTGACTAGTTTCCTAATTTTTCACTGTTCTTCTTTAGATTTGATTTTCCTCTTGGGAAATCAAATTTTTGTTGATGTAATTGATCATGTAACTGTAATTATGGTATTTTTACTATTATCCAGGGTAAATACATTAGGTAAATAGACTCTATGAGGTGTAATGAATCAGTTCATTGTATTTAGGGATGAGTCACTTTGGCCACCCTAAAATCTAGATATCAATTCAGATTTTGGTGGAACATCTCCTCCTCTCATGGATTCAACCCCTGATGGTTGGGAGGAGTTTTTGTGAGGCCTATATCATGTACTTTTTCAGTCATTCTAGAGGTTTGACTCCATTGGATATTGTATTAGTGTTTCGGACTTCGGCATGGAATATATTTGGATAAGTTGCAACTATTTTGGTGGAATTCCTGTGGCATGGTATTTTGTTATTGTTCCTTATTCAGTTAAATGTGAGTGAAAGTTTTGTATCTTCCATTATCCATTTCACTTCTAAATGTGTTTGATTTTCAAGGTGTGATAAGCAAATTTAACCTTCTATGCTCTGTTTTAGGAAAATCATCATAAATTGTTTCATTTCTTCAATTTAAAAAGAGTTCATGATTTTCATGCTCTTTTTAGCACCTCACCAGTCTAAACCATTCCATTAATATACTACAAAGTGCTAAAGTAACTTTCCTACCTTGCCCCATCATATGTCTGCAATTCTGATTCTCTCATGCCCTAACCTAGTTCACTCTCTAACCTAATTCACTCATCCAATGACTATCCCAATCAAATCAAATCAAAACTCTAATCCATCCAACCCTTTTGGCTGTGATCCATTGGGGAGAGCCCTCTCCAGCTTGGTAGGGCTAGATACCAAGTTAAAAGGTTGGCATGTGGTTACCTCAGTTGGACTCTTGCTCAAACTTGGAGATCTGGAGGAGTGATAACATACTGGCGCCATTGCCAGGGAACGAAAGGTTCATTTTCCCTGGGTGTACCACTAGTTTTCATTGAAATTTGGTCCTTTGGTGGATGATGGGACTAAGTTTCATAAAGGCTGATCCCATAATTGCAGTGTTGAGATTGTAGAGTTGGCCTTAAGGAGATAAGCAAGACAAAATTCCGCGTCTTGATCCAGCTGATTCAGTCGAAGATATTCAGAGCTTGTTCAAAAAGCAGATAAGGTTACAGATCAAAAGTCTAATCAAACCTCATTACATTTGTAATCTCTTGATCGTTACCAATTTAAATTTCTCTTTTGAGGACTTTCCTTTGCTATGAAGTTCAAAGATATATTTTTTCCATTAAAGTCTTAAGTCTTTTACCTCACATAATCTTGACCCTATTAAGATACTGCTCCGAAAATATATACCAGGTCAAACCATGACCCAAAATATCCTTCTTTGGTTGATGATCTTGAAAGATTGTTAAGAAAGCCTAAAGTATTTTTCCCCGAGACTGAAAGCACAAAATTGGAAAGGAGCACTTCCTTGCCAGATCAGATACTTAGTATTGAGGATATTCCTTTCGACATTAAATTTGAACTATCCCTATTTCATTCGAAGTTTGAGCCTTGTCTTAAAGAGGAATTATTTGATCCCATAAAGTTTGATTCATACCTACCCACCTCAAAGTATTTGTTTAATTAGCCTTTTGCTACATCATAGTCTTCAAAACTTGAGCACGAGGTTTGGTCTAATTTTGAGAAACTTCAAATCCTAGCTTGTCAATTGAAAATTACAGGGGAAAAATCCTATATTCAATATCATCTTGAAAGCTTATCTTCTTCCACACCCCCTACTGCACCTTCGAAAACAACCATATCCGTACCTCCATCTTCATCCTAGCCAACTCAACCCATTGTAATTCCCATTCACCATTCCCCAACAGTCATGACAAGATTTGCACCCTCGGTATTACCTGGTCAGTTGGTAGCGTTACCTCAGACCTATGGCCAAAGACTTCCTCTTTTTGATGGCAGCTTGGGAGTCACAACACAACAACATATTGACAAAATGGATGATTTCATTGACTTAGAAGAGGTTGATGATTACGATGCCAAAATGAGACTAATGACCCAAAGTTTTTCTAGAGATGTGAAAAAATGGTTCCGTGGTTTGGTAGCGGGCTCCATTGATACTCCTCAAAGTTAAATGAGTTGTTCTTAGCCAGGTGGTGGGAAAAGAAAAATCCATTGCAGATCTTGGTGGAATACAACACATTGAAAAGGAAGCCTAATGAGACAGTTCATGAGTTCAGTATAACGTTTAATCAGATCTATAATTCCATTATGGATAACAAGAAACCTACACCTAATTTGGCACTTCAATATTACTCAAATGTCATTGATTCGGTGATGGCTTATCAACTATGGGAGAGAGATTCTGCCACTCTAGAAGAAATACAAAATAATGCAATGAGTGTGGAAGCAAACTTAATGATTAAAAAGTCTCAATTAAACCATGAGAAACCGCAAAAAAAAGTGACCATCAAAGAAGAACCTTCTTCTTCCACCAATCTTAAAATAGATGCACTGATTAGAACCTTGGAGAGGATGGCCAATTGGATGATAAATTCAGATGGACCTCAAGAGCCACAAGTTAGAAACCCGAACTTCAGAAACTAGTAGCAACCTTGGTACATGATAAAACAAAGAGAGCAGAAAACTTCTGAAGCATCGACATCTCAGTAGCCAATTCAAACACCCTTGTAGTAGAATTATGCTCAAGGAGAGGTTGATGATGAAACAGACCCGATTGTCGAGGAAAATCACTTCTGTAGGGAAGATTACCATCCCATTTTCGTGACTGAAAATGAGAAGTATGTTGAGGAGATGGAGGATCCTAAGGATTAAGACTACATATTGGCGAATGACAATGCATTATAAACTCAATCCGATGATTATCAAAGAGGATACTGAAATGCACTCAGCTCTCAGCTGAAGCAATATTCCTTGAGAAATAGGGATGTCCCAATCACTCCCATTTAGAAAAGGACATCACAACAGTATGATACTCAACCAAAAACAAATCCTCAAGGTAATAAAAGAAAAGGTAAAGAGCTGGTACTAACTAACTAAAGCAAATTTAATTAGCCATCAATAAACAATCCAAACAAGGACCATGACAGCCAGAAGAGGGATCAAACACCAAGAGATATTCCCGAGAAAAGAGACATCATCCAAAAATAGGTAGACAAATCTAGCTCATTCAATTTAGAAACTGAAATTTCAAAGTTGAAAGTGTCAATACCTCTTACTTGTCTTGTCAAAAATAGCCATTACAAGTCTGATATAGTTAAAATGCTAAAAGTTGACCCTATGTATGACATGGTTAATGTTGAAGATGACTAGCCTAAATTGATTTTTTGTCCAACCATAGATGGTTAGTCAGAACATAATGAGGTTCCTCCATTTTACTTAAGTTTAAGAATCCATCAGTCCATTCTTCATAACTCCATTCTTGACACCGGAACCTCCCATAATTTAATGCCTAAGGCCATCATGGAAAGGTTAAGTTTAGATATAACTCGTGAATACCATGACTTGTACTCTTTTGATTCTGGTAAGGTCTGTTGTCTTGGTCTAATCAAATATTTGGTAGTATCCCTGGACCAAATCCGGACATAGAATGTTTTAATGGATGTGGTGGTAGCTAATATACCACGATGATTTGGTATGTTATTGTCAAGATCCTAGGGAGTGAAACTAAGAGGCACACTATAGTTAGAATTCCCCTATGCCACCATACAGGTTTTCGGGCAATTGAGGAAGTTGTACCGAGAAACCAAAATGAAATTCATGATAACTAGCAAGGAGAAGCCCAATAATCATCCTATAAATGTTGTACATATAGATTTAGAGTCATTTATTTTATATAATGATAGTCATTGGGGGATTTTTGAGGTCTAAAATGGGCCTACTAAGAAAATTGTACAACCAAAGTAAACTTTATAAGAACCAATAGGATTCAAGATGATGATGTCAATCATGGGGGATGATTCATCATTTTTGGAATAAAAAAGTACAAATATTAAAAAATAATAAAATAATAAAACTACTTTTTCAACTCCTATTTTCAACTTATATCCCTAAGTTTTTACTCAAATTTTGAGTGGGAGTACTCGTTGGATGCAAAATTTAATTCCTTATCCAAGGAGTACCCATGTTCCATACTTTCTGTGGACCCTACTACACGAAAAATGAGAAATAAATGGATGCAATCATGCTTTTAATCTATTTCTCATTTTTCATGTAGTAGGGTCCATTGAAAGTATGCAACATGGGTACGCGGATGAGGAATCAAATTCTACATCCAACGAGTGTTTCCACTTGAAATTTGAGTAAACCCATATGGAGATAAGTTGAAAATACGAGTTGAAAAAATAGTTTTTTCTTGTTTCCCTCTAAAATTTGATGATGTAATGTAATCTTATTTTATTATTTCCACTATTATTTTATAATTTCCTTAGGAGGCCCATTTTAGACCTCAAAGATCCCTTAATGGGTTTGAACGATGTAGATAATCATCTTGTGAAATTAAAGATGTACTAGAGATTTAAAATTGTATAAGGATAGTTTTAGATCAGGAAAAAGAAAAGCTACCAAGTTCATCCGAACAACCATTGAACAAGGTAGAGAAAGGTTCAGAACAACCATCAGAGAAGGTAATGGAAAATTTAGACAAGCCTAAAGAAAAAATTTTAGAAAATTGACCCAAAACAGAAACAAGATTTACAACCCTTGGAGGAGGAACATGGTCTTTGAACCATGGACTTTGATGGTGCTCTTGGGAAAGATGGAGCAGGCATTGGCATTTGGATT
>APFE031250071.1:25996-38503 GCA_000404065.3 Pinus taeda
TCGTCTGTAATATCCAGAAAATCCAAGAAAACTGCGTACCTATGTTTGAGTAGTGGGGGTAGGGATAAGCAAAAGAATTTGAATTTTGGCCGGGTCTACCTGGATGCCAGCTGCTAAAATGTAGTGCCCTAGAATGAGCCCTTCTGTCATCATCATGTAACATTTTTCGTGGCTCAGACAAATTCTGGTAGCGATACAACGTTGTAGAACTTTTTCCAGGGTATCCAAAGTTGGGTCAAAATCATCTCCATATGGTGTAAAGTCATCCATGTACACCTCAAGTCCGTCGTTTATTAGATCTGCAAAGATGCTGAGAATAGCCCTTTGGAATGTAGCAGGGGCATTACATAGGCCGAAGGGTAGCACTCGATAGGCAAACGATCCCCAAGGGCAAGTAAAGGTAGTTTTATCCTGGTCTTCAGGGGCAATTTGGATTTGGTTATATCCGCTGAAGCCGTCCAGAAAAGAAAAAAATTCTTTCCTGCCAAAGTGTCCAATACTTGATCTATAAATGGGAGGGGAAAGTGATCCTTCTGGGTGGCCTTATTTAACTCCCTGTAATCCATGCAAATCCTCCATTTTCCATTTTTCTTGGGTACCACCACTAGGGGAGAGACCCATTTACTGTCAGAGATGGGGTAAATAAAATTAACATCCAAAAGTTTCCGAAGTTCGGCTTTTACTATCTCTTTTAGATGGGGGTTGATTCTTCTTTGTGGCTGACAAACAGGTCTTGCATCCTTTTCTATATAGATGTGGTGGGTGCATAATTGAGGATCAATCCCCTTCATGTCAGGGTAATTCCACGCAAATTCTCCCTTATATTTTTGTAACAGATTAACAAGCTTTACTTCTTGATCTGATGTGAGGTTAGCGTTGATATTTAGAGTCTTACCAGGTTCGATTTCCACTACTTTACTATTGGCAACAACAATCACTCGTTTTGCTTGGTCGTGTGGATCTTTTAAAGGGTCTTCTTCTAGCTCACTATCAAAAGCTGTCTCTATCATAAAACACTGTGTGTGAGATCTAGATTCAGTTTGACTAATAAAGTTATTGATGGCATCATCTTCTGTCTGATCTTTAAAATCTAAAGCCTTCTGTACAGTTAATGGGGATCTGATATTGTTAGTAAGATATGACGCAGGATACTGATTAGTTTTGATCATCGGCAGGCTTGGCTGTGCTGGAGGATATAGAACTAGATTTTTAACGTCTGGTCCTTTAGTTATGGTCATGTTTCCCTACCGGCAACCAATGTAGGCATCGACAGTAGCAAGCCAAGGTCTTCCTAGTATTAGCGGATGTCCATCTAGTCGGGTTTTTGGATTAATTATCAGGAAGTCAGTTGGATATTCCCAGGAGTCTACAGAAACCATGACATCGTATAGAGTACCTTTTGGTCGAACTACAGATCGATCTGCCAATTCTAGCAAAGTAGAAGTAGGTTCTATTGATGTGATGCCAAGCTTTTGGCAGGTAGAGGTTGTCAAAATATTGATTGCAGCTCCCAGATCGACTAAAGCATTAGTCAGGGTTTGACCATAGATTTGGACAGTTACAATTGGGTTTCCAGGATCTTCGTATTTGATAGGTGTCTCTTTTCCTGATAAAAAGTCGGATAAAGTACCAACTACTTGGACTCTAGGGTTAGTGGTTGTATTCCTCCTTGATTTTTTTATGCACAATTCTTTTATAGTTTTTGCGTATATAGGAATATCTTGAATGGCTTGGAGGAATGGAATTTTTATGTACAGGTTTTGTAACTCTCCCAGAATGTCGAAATCTGGATATTGTACTGGTCATGGTATGACTAATCGTTCCGGGAAAGGAGGAGAGGATGTACTTGCTTGCTGATGGGTCTGTTCTCTATTTACATTCTCTTGTTGTGGTGGTCATTCTATTGGTAACTGATCTTCAATGTGAACTGTTTTGTCTCCCTCTGTTTCTATTCTATGTCTAGATCGTAACTGAAGATCATTGCACTCCCTTAGGTCAGGTCCAATTTCTGATGTTTCTATGATTTGGAGGGATTGGACTGGTCTATTATTAGGATTGGGATTGGGCTGGGCTGGGAGTTGTGGTCTCAGATTAGACTGGGGGTTTTGTTGTAAGGCTGGCAGAGTTGGTTGAGGGAGTGGAATAGTTCATGTTGATTGATATGTCGATCTTGGCCAATTTGTCTGCCAGGGTGAACCTTGCGAAGTAGGGGGAATCCATTGTGGAGGATATGAATTATTCTGCCAATACGGTGAGGCATAAGGAAAATTAGGCCAGCCGAATTGGCTTGTCTGATTCATCCATGGATTTGGGGAAGGAAACGGCTCAGATGACCAATTCGGAAATGGGGGTGTAGATTGGTTTTGCCACATGCCATATTGTTGAGCATTGTACTGTGGAGGCTAAAAAGAAGAAGTTGGGTCCGAAAACATACCAGATTGCCTAGGTTGCCATTGGCGACGCTGGTTAACAAAGTATGCTGGTTCTGGTTCTTCTTTTGCTTCTTTGTATACTGCCTTCAATCCAGGAAGTGAGGGGCAGCTCTCGGTAGAGTGATCTTTCATACAGATAGCACATGTTTGAACTGTATCTAGTGGACATTCCTTATGCCTATGTTTTCTTCTGCATCGGGGGCAGAAAATTGCCAGATTCTGCTCTGCCTCCATCTGCTTTTGCTTAGCCTGCACAATATCAAGCTGTGTAGTTAATGTCCCTAGAATATCAGTTTTAAAATTTTCTAATAAGTTACCAAGTTCTACACGTGTTACTCCTTCTGTTGATATTTTGTTATCTCTAACAAACCGATCATATTCTGTTGGTTTTATCCTTGTGCTGCCTCTTGAACTCCTGATGCATAAATTAATGATTTCAACAAAATTCTCTTGGTAAATATCCCCTTTTCCCATGATATTCAATGTTTCAATCCACTGTTCTTTCATACCTCTAATCAATGCAGTTTTCAACACATTATCAGGCAGAGGTAGTGATGCTTAGGGGGATCTCTGTAAATTATACTGAAAACGTTCTACATATTCCTTTAAAGTTTCATTTGGTCTGGCTGTCATTTGGAAATTTTCATCTTTTAGTTCTCTTGACCTATAATAATCCTGATATTTCTTAAGAAAGGATTCTTTCATTTGCTCCCAGTTGTTTATGACTACACCACCTAAACCCATAAACCATCTCAGAGCTGCTCCTTTCAAAGTGGAGGGGAACAACTTTAATTTTTGGGGATCAGTGGTGTAATCATACCCTCTACATAACACATCGAATTCAAATAAGAATGCGTCAGGGTCTTCTGATGTGAGTCCATGAAACGTTAGGATGTGTTGAAGAGGGATCGCTTTCATGGGTGCATTTGTAGCAGAGTCTACTATAGGATATTGCAATGTAGAAGTTTGAGTATTTGGCTAATTCTGCACCATGGGATCGAATATGTGCCAATAGTCTTCCAGAATTTCTAGGAGGGTGTTCCTAGGTTGAGAAGGGGCGGCCTTGGCAGGAACTGTTTTAATGACACTTCCCTTATCTGGGATTTCTATCTGAGGGAATGGGGTGCCTTCAATATTAACTCTGGCTGCGCTCCCCTTATCTGGGTTGTTTAACAGCTGGATTATCCTAGAAGGAGACCTTGGTTCCTCTATTTCCCCTGTTTCCCCTTCTCCTTCACAAAGGTTACTTAAGCTCCCTTCCTGCAGCTGTTCTGACACAGAATTTTCAATTTCTTGATAGTCCTGTTCATCAGTCTGGCTATGTACCTCAGCAAAGGCTCCAGATGGTGATGTTGTAGCCTAAAGGGAACTAGTAGGCTGCTTAGAATTAATCTTTCTGAGGCGTACTGATGGCTGAGATTCAGTTTTCTTGTAGATTTCGTCTATAAAGGTTGTTTGGCCAAGGGTCACCGGTCCTTTGGCTTTTTCAAGTTTGGCTGGGGGTTTGATATTCTTTTCTAGCTTTTTCTGCTTAGTCATGCACTTCTAAAAATACTAAATCCTATTCAACCCAGCAATTCTGCTAAGAGAGCGGACGGTGGAGCAGGGCTTTTACATGCTCCGTACACAGGTTCTTACCTTCCGTTTTTAAAATCCAACTCCCCCCTAGCAGATTTGCACACTACTCTGCAAAGGGAAAATGGCTATTACTCCTCCCCGGCAACGGTGCCAAAATGTAGAGCTATAACTAGGGTCTCTCACACCTCTAATTATCCCACATTAATAAGTCAATCCGGGAACGTTTTGTTATTACAAGGAGTAGCTCAATCCGAGGCTATTTGTCCGAGTAATGCTCAGTAGTATAGTGTTCTAATGATTCGAAAGGAAACAGATGCTAAGTTGTAACTAAACTAACCCAAAAGATTAGAATCACACAACGCAATTGATCAGTCAAGGGTACGGAAGCAATAACCCATCCCTTTAGAAACTGATGAAGAAAGGAAATTAGAGCATGGACTTATAGGTCTGGGAGCTAAGTAGCGTCTTGTTGAGGCTCACTACAGCCTTAGGCCTTCTCTCACACCAAAAACAACAAAGGCAGGTAAATAAAACGGTGGAAAGTAAAATGGAACAACAGTCTGGAAATGGAACAACAATAAATGGAACAGCAGTAAAATGGAACAGCAGTAATAAAATGGAACATAAGTAATAAAATGGAACAGCAGGAACAACAGTAATCAAATGGAACAGCAGTAATAAGATGGAACAACAATCCTCATCCGTATGTACATGTTCTATACTACTATAGCAATCTGAGAATAATGAATGATATGACTACATTTCTGAACGAAGTAATATTGCTTTCAAGTCTCACAAATACTATTTCACATGGATCTAATAACGATAACATTCATACCAACATTTTGTTACAGAGATAACCAAAAGATGCAATTCAAATAGATCCCATTGTACAGTGCAGAGACATGAGATAAAGAAATCATTCAAATATCAATTATAATGAAGCGTAGTATATCACATAAAAGATGTATCAGATTACTTAAATAACATAAATAAACAAGCCACACACAAATCACCGTATAATAATACAAAAGCAAGTGTCCTTCGGAGCCGGGCCCTTAGCTGCCAATGGTACACTGCCTGAGGTTACTCTAGATGCAGAGACGAGATGAATACCAAGTCTTTTATATTGATTGCATCAACGAAAGTATAACAAAATCAGGTCTCAGCGAGACTCAATGATCACAGTTTGTTCTGAAACTTTAAAATCATAAAAACAATCGTCCCCTTGCTCAATGGCATGGTGCCTTTATATAACAGAAATGACGGAGGTATCTAGAAAATAAAAAAGATAAGTTAAAGCAGCGATCCCTCAGGATCAAAGATCCTGAGGTATTCGCTAATTGTTCAATTCTTATCTTTTCCTTCTTGCGCTCTCCGACTCGGTATCCTGCATTCTTTCCCTGGGCTATTCGGCTCTAATTTTGCTTGATCTCGTCCGCATCCGGTTCCATGCTAGAGGGACAACAGTTATTTTCCCTTTGCTCCTTGCTTTTGATCGACAATCCCCTGTTTCCACGTCTTCCTGCATAGAAAACCTCAATTATCAGCACTTGAGCTTCCTTTGTCTATTTTCGCACATTTGATCAAAATCCTTTATCTTCTTTGAACTCATAATATAGAAAAGGTTAGAATTATTATTGAAAAACCACTAGATTACTTGTCAAAAGCATACCTTCCAAGTGCTCCACAACCATCACCTTAGGAAAGAATCTTAAGATTATGGTCACTAAGGTTACCAACAGTAACAAATACAACTGGGGGAACAGTCTATGATCCGATCTACACGCAAGGGAAGAGTAACAAAGATCAATCTCCTTGAAGGCTCCTTGACATGATCAATCTGAGGTTTACCAACAAGTGACCCCAGGCTCCTCGACAATGGTTAATCTGAGGTTTACAATTTTTAATACGCGCAAATCTGCTATCTTTCCCAATGAGACAGACTTGATTGTCTCAAAGGTTCGGACATGATCTCATGATTGACTCCTTTAAGAGGAGCTTCCTAGATTATATCAATTACAAATGGATTTATTTCCTGCTGCAAGATATAGCTGCTTGTTTGTTTTAACTATCTTGGAGAGTTAATTACTCCCTACTTCAAGATACTAGCCTAAGCTATATTGGTGATAAGAGCCCTAGAAATAAAAAGATTGCTAGATCAATTTTAATTAAGTGTTATTTTTATTGGTTGTTTCTTAAGTTAATAGGTATGGAGATGAAACTTTGATGGTATGAAGACTCGACTCCAAAAACACTAAAAAATGCACCTAAAATGATAAACAATTCGTTTTTCCTTTCAATGAATCTCTAGCTAAAGAAAGAGTTGAGAATGCAATTCCTTGAAAAACAAATCTTTCCTTCAACATATAAATGAAAAGAAAATCATTTTGTCTTTTTTAATAAACTCAAAACGAAACTACTAATTATGCTCACAAAAATAAATCCCTTTTCTTTTCAACACTCAAAACTACAAAAAACAATTCTTTCAAAAGAGAGTCTATGATTTCTAGAAAACACACTCAAACTATGAAAAACTAATATTGAAATCTAAACTTCTAAAAACCTAATCGAAATAAAAAATTCAAATGTTTTTGAGGACGTTTTACTTAGTTATTCAGTATATAAAGGATTGATTCATTCAGAATAACAAATCAATCAAAAAACACTGAGCTATGTTTTCTTTTATAAAAATGAAATTCACAACTTATGACCAAGTTCGTTCAAAGATTTGCAAAGAGAAACGAAATCTATTTCTCACCAACAAAAAATGTCACAAACCAGCCAGACTTATCAAGAAGACAAAAGATACCAGGGTGATTTAAGGTTTCTTAGGCTTCTAATCTTTAAGTCACTACAGAGACCGAGTGAACACCAATCCAGGGATGCAAAACTTCTAGAAATTCATCTAAAATAAAAACACCAATGGAACTTACTCACAAGAGACTTTTGACAGGACACATGCAGATCTGGGTAGAGATTACAAGTAACAACTAATCCTAAACTTAACTGGATGAAAAGATTTTAGGTTTTTCAAAAATTTTGACAGGGTCCGTAGGCTTCCAGTATAACCAGATGTGGTACTGCTCTGTGCAGTAAAGTAACAGTGCGGAGATGTCTGCACTGTAATATAAACAGAATGTGCGGTCCTTTTAAAAATTTCGAAAAAACAAAAAACAATCTAGAACCTAAAAACTACCCCAATCCCACACACATCAAGCAAAAACCAAAAACCAAAAACAAGTTTCTCAAGTCAAAGACAAAGGAAATTCAAAAAGCCAAATTCAGTTCCCCAGCGGAGTCACCAATTTGTTGGCCGGATAAATCATTCTTGCGGACAAGACCAATCTCCCTGGTATCAATAGATATCTAGCGACAAGTAGGACAAGCAAATCTACCTTTCTGTAAACATATTGTAATTCATTAATAAAAACTAAAGAGGTGTTTTAGACCCTACCTTAAGTCCAACGCTAGTTTGTGGCAGCCATGCTCCAATAGCTCTGAAAGAGTTTCCTTTTAAGAACCTGCAATCACAAACAAGCACACATCAAATAACACCTGCATATCTAATATAATAAATCATGTTCATCATGGTGATCAAGGAATCCATGAAATAAACCATAAAACACAGCTTATTGAGAAAAATAAACTTGATTGTCTTAACTTTGAAATAGAAGAACTTTACAACCTTTGGTGCCTTGATGTTGTACGAGCTCTTCCCAGGGTCCACATAGGAATCTCCTCTACTTTGACAAGCCACACTCTCTTCCAAATGAGATCAAAAGGTATGTAATCTCTCCTCTCAAAAGCTCAATTAGGAAGACTAAGTTCTAGCAGCATTTCACCTCAAAAATATTCGGCTTTCAACCTCCCAAGTAACCAGCCCAATGCTTCATTTTATAGTGCAAAGGAAGGAGGTTACAGGTCCACCATTGAAGGGATAGAGTCCTCCTTCAAAGGGATAAGCTTCTCACATCAAGGGGTTAGCTCCTTAAGGTATGGGATGCATGAACCTTTAAGAAGCGAACTTGCCACCTCAAGATTCTCTCTAGAAGCTTCTAGTAATGACTCAAAGTGAGTTTTAAGAATGTACTTGCGCCTTTTTAACATTTACAGGGGTCCGCACCCATAACACAGAGACAAAGCGGTCAGGTGTGCAAGGGACATGACCAATAGGTTCGGGACCGTAGGTAATGTTAAGAGAAAGTGCGGAACCAGAGTTTTAGAGATTTTTAAGGTCTTTCTCTTATTTTCAAGGCTTGATATGAAGAACTGAGGTTTAAGACTTGCAAAGGAGGAAGGTATGAGTGGTGATAGACTCACACTAATTGTAGAATGTCAAGGTGATAGTTTTTGTGCAACACTCACCTACATGTCACTCCCTCAACACTTTGCTCTCCCCTTGCTCCAAACCACTTACCACTACACCCCTCTGAAATTTGCCATCCACACTCTTAGGCTTCCCGATACCGTGTCAACGGTCACTCCTCCCGCGCCGTCCTCCTCCAATCACTCCATGCCATGAGCCCTTGCCCGATATTTTTAAACTATTCTCACGTATTTGTTTCCACCATAAATTCCCTTCCCATTACTGCTCTTACTTCTCGTTAACGCATTAATTTTTTGATTAGCCAATCGGTAATAGCCTCTAATGTAACAGTCGTCCTAAATCCCTGTTAAATGTTCATAACCCGCGTTACATTTTCCTTCTTCTATAGTTCTTTCATTGTTTCTATTCATTGTTCTATCTACAAATTCTCTCTTTAGCCAAGCCTGTAACTAGAAGCATCCTTTAGCTAACTCTGCATTTTTCTGCCCTACACCATTACAACTTTTTTATACCCATGGCTCCAAATTAAAAGGATAAACCCTCTGCCATCTCCTCTACAACTCCTAAAACCCCAAAGGCCTTTGATGACTTAGACCTGGACCATATCCCATTAGACGATCAATACTTCAAAGTTGCAGACATCGAAAGTGAATTTGACATGTTCAAATTACACAACTGACTCAAGCAGACTTATTTTGATTCTGAGGATGAAATAAACCTCTAGGAATCCAATTTATTGTGATGTTTCCCCAAACTTATTCCTTTCCTAGCCTTATTATCTGGTCTCAATCCAAATATAATCCCTTACAGAGAATAATTGTAGATCAGAATGGAGACATTCTGATAACTATTTCTGTATAAACCATAAATCAAATGCTTTTGATACCTAACAATGACTCCCTTAGTATTTTCTCCACTGCGGCCCTAATTTACCTGTATCACAAGCTAACTTTCCTTGAGAGAGCTCAAATCTTTGAGATCTTTCTCCCTAAATATGTTGAGTTCCCCAAGAAGAATCCTGCTTACCCAGCATCTATGTTCCCTGAAAGAGCCAAACATATAGTTTCCATCATTTCTTTCTCATTAGGCTATCAATCAGACCAATGGCTAGATGAAGCTATCCTAGGCTATTTGTCTATCTTTTCCAAATAAAATAAGCATGCATTCATGTATAACTATAGTCAATTTTTGGTTGAACTATGCATGAGCAATTGATGAACCTAACTATTGAAGGTGTATTTAAATACTCCTCAATTTTATTTCATATGTTTATTTTTTAGTAGGGAGACATGTTGCTTATTGTTTTGCACAGGCAGGATGATCAGTAAGAGAATCAATTAGTTATTCATTGGACATCATTGATTAGGAAGAACTCAATTGAGTTCAAATTCTCTAATTTCATATACTTTCATTCACCCAATTGCATAGCTCCTTAGTAGTCAGAGTGAACCCATGATCAGCTCAGAAATTAAAAGGATCTTGCACCTCAGTGATCAAGTTAGAATAGGAGACTTGTACCAATACCAGAACTACACAAAGATCCAAGTATATGGCTGTGAATTGGCTCCATATAAGATGCCAAAATATGTTCTAATGAGAATCTTTTCTATGGAATATATTAGGTAGATGATGAACATGGATGAGCTCCATTTCATCTCAGGGAAGAGGAGATCACAATTTAAGATAAAGGCACAGGTTAGATCATTCATGTGTAATACCAGATCAGTTGGTTTAGAGGCAGATGCTATTTTGAAATGGATGGGTTTCCAACCCAGCTTTACCTCACTAACACAAAAAAGGTCATTGGTGAGGGTCATGCCTGTGACGTAACTTTAAGGTCCATCACCAATGTCGCATATGGTGACGGTCCTTAAACAACATTGTTGTAAGTGCATATAGTGATTGTCCTTTAAGGTTTGTCACCAAAGCCATTTTTAGTGACACTTTTGGTGAGGTTTGTTAAAGGCCCGTAACTAATTGTCTCTTTGGTGACACTTCTAGTGATGATATTTTATTAACCCTCGCCAATGCTTTTTTTGGTTACTTTTGGTGATGGTAAAAAAATGTTCGTCATCATTCAACATTCCGATGAGTTTTTGATGATGTGCATGTTACTATATTTTTTGTCAAATTATAACGATTTAAAACCATTGTTGTGGAGTCTTTTTCATTATGTTTCTAATTCCATAGTGGTTAGAGTTAGTCAATTTGTTGAGAAGTAATTAGTGTCTATCATTTCCCTCAAGTAATGAGAATATAATTTTCCTATGAGTCAATACATGATTCATCTTTATTGGGTTTATTATCTAACATATTCTCTTTTAAGATAAAGTTCCACTACTGTGTGTAGGAACTATATTATTTAATACATAATATCTCTATCAATTCTATTAATGAGAGATACCTAGCATTCCTCTACACTCTTGACACACCTTAACATGCTTTGGCACACACTAACATTCCTTGTCACCTTGCATGTATTGGAACATATTTATACCTAGAACATCTTGCCATGACTAGGACACCAAAGCACATGTTGGCAGGCCCTAGCATAACATGGCACTCTCCTAGCATGTGTTGGCATGCCCTGTAATCCCTACCATGCCCTGAAACACTTTGGCATGCATTAACATATATTAGCACTTGGCATGTATTGGAACCTATTATTAGTGTGCCTAGCATGCCTCTTTTGAAAAAGATAAAGTCTTGGCTTGTTAACCCTCTTATGTGTTCATTTCCTTGCATTTTAGCTTGGTTCTTCCTTTTGTTGCCTTGAAAATCCTTGACACATATTGGCATACCTTGACACCCTGCACATCCCATCATGCCTTAACATCTGGCATGTCTTGGCCTGCCTTGGCACTATTTGGCACATGCTAACACACACTAAAACTCCCTAGCACACTCTGGCACTTCTTGACATGTCCTGATATTCCCTTGCATGCCTTACCAATGCTTAACATGACTTTTCATTCCCTCCTTGGCATGCTAGCTAGCACTTATTGACACTCCATGGCACACCCTCATGTTAATTCACTTCCATGCATATTGAACTAGTGCTCCCTTTTATTTCCCTAGTACTCCCTATCACTCCTCATCATGCATTGGCACTCTCTAGCACACCCTAAGACCCTTCGACATGCCCTGCCACTTCATAACACGTGTATCACTCCCTAACACACATTGGCATTTGGAACATGTTGACGCTTGATAAGTCTTAGCATGTCTAACATTCATTGAGATGCCCTAGTATGCTTTGGCATGGATTAATATTAAATTTATTTGAGATCAATTATTGGAAAGTATATGAGAAGTAACAGAGGAAGATTTAGCACTTACAATGCACTAACACTTGGCACTTGGCACCTATTGGAACCTAGTGTTGGTGCACCTAGCATGCCCCTCTTGAAAAAGGTAAATTGATTACTTATTAACACTCTTATGTGTTCATTTCCATGTAGTTTAACTTGTTTCTCCTTTTTGTTTCCTTGATAGTCCCTGGCACGTATTTTCACACCCTTGCACAACTTGGCATGCCTTAACACTTGACACATATTAGCATATTTGATATGCCTTCGAACTATCTGGCTCATTTTAGCATTCCCTAATACAGATTGGCACTCACCGTAGAATTTTGTAGACTTTTTCTACAAATCAACTAGCTCTGATACCATGTAGAAATTTTGTAGAACTTTTCTACAAATCAGCTAACTCTGATATCATGTAGAATTTTTTCTACAAATCAGCTAGCTCTGATACCATGTAGAAATTTCCTACCTGTAGATCACCTGATAATGCAATATACTAAAGAAAAATACTTGATCTAATTCTACAACCAATTTAGCGGAAGCTTAATCAACCATGAGAAACATCAATAATAACACATATAACTGATAAGAAGGAATCAATCACACATAACACAGAAGATATAACTAGGGGAAAGCACTAGCCTAAAACCCCATCTCTGTATTAGCATAGAAGTGGAAATATCTCCCGATTACACAAAGCCTTAGCTCGGAAGCTATCTAGCTCTTAGTACAATCCCTCTGCTACTCATAGATAGTCAAAGGCTTCTCACAAACCTTCTCCTCTGCCCTCCAAGCCTCCTATTTCTATGCACAGTTTTTCCTGGGTCCTCCAGCTGCAACCTGTGTGATTCTCACCTCA
>APFE031250071.1:38957-55870 GCA_000404065.3 Pinus taeda
TGCATGCTCACAAAGACTTCAAATTCGAATTTCCTTAACTAATTAACTCAACTGGATTAATTAATTAATATTTCCAAATGCTATTAAGACCAAATTAATTTTACTTCCTATAGATAGACTAGGGACTGCTATAAATAGGAAGGGACCTAGAAATGCTATTTTTAGAAATTTATATTTTTAGCAGTTTCATCTCTCACCCAATGTGGCCAATGACCTCACTGGCCAAACTGCTATTTTTTTTATACATGCTACTTTTAGACATGCTGTTTTTAACAAGTCTATTTTTAGCACATTCTAAATTTAACATTTCTTGTTGCACATTTTTCAACACTCCCTCTCAACAAGAAAGGCTTTCTCTCGAACTCGATCTTGTAACTCTGGAATGTTCTGCATGCAACACATCTACCTGGTCCACTTGCTCCAACAACACTTGGAACAAAAACATTCCCAACTAACCACTCTGTTGGGCTAGGAACATACTCTGGTGCTGAAGCTCTACCTGTTGTTGACAAGTCCTCCCTCTCTGACATCTGCTCTACTGCAACATCTCCATGCATCTCACACCATTGCACACCTCTCTGTGCCACCTAGCACTATGCAAAACACATGTTCCTCTCGCATTGCTGCAGCCTGCTAGTTATGTGCTGTCCTAGGATTCCCTGCACTGTAGCTATCTCTACTGCTCCATTCACATCTGTCTCTACCCAATCAGTCAGTTCTTGCTACTCCACATCGGGGCTCTCATAGCAAGGTCTCATCCAAGAGGTTGGGTACCTCAAGGATCTTGCCCCTCCTCCTTGGGACAATCACTCTATATTGCCCCACCTCCTACCTGGAGGTATAGTTGCATGTGATCCCTCTGCCCACCTAGCTCGAAGTTTCCCCCTACTATAGGTCTCTGCATGAGTGGATGCCTCCACTATGTCTCCTCTCGGCTTCCCCAGTTGTGGCTGCTCCACAACCTCCTGAAGTTGCTTCACCAATTGTGGCTCCTCCACAATTGTTTGAGACTTCTTCTAGCGCTGCATGTTGAGAGGTAATTTTCTCTGCCTCTCAACCACCAAGTATCTAACCTTTGCCTTTCTCCTCAAGGCTTTGCATGCATCTTGTACCTCAAGTGCAAACTAGTTCTTAGCTAGCACACCAATCTATTTCCACTTTCCTGTCATCACGATTTTTTTTAGAAAAAGAGCTGATTTTAAATCAGCGATATCTCCCTCATTCGAACTTTGATTCAGCCGATTTGTTTTTTGATTTTGGGTATTTTTCTGCAAGGAATCCAAATCTGCTATTTGTTTTTGAAAATTTTGTATAGAAATTTTCATATTTGCTCTGCAAACTCTCGGCCCAAAACTCAAAACTTTGAAATCTCTTCTTCTTGTATATTGTTCTTCCTTGATCACCTGTGCTCCAATACCATGTAGAATTTTTCTACAAATCAGCTAGCTCTAATACCATGTAGAAATTCTGTAAAATTTTTCTACAAATCAGCTAGCTCTGATACCATGTAGAAATTTCCCACATGTAGATCACATGATAATGCAATATACTGAAGCAAAATACTTGATCTACTTCTATAACCAATTTAGCGGAAGCTTAATCAACCATGAGCAACATCAATAAGAACACATATAACTAATAAGAAGGAATCAATCACACATAACACAGAAGATATAACCAGGGGAAAGAACCAGCCTAAAACCCCATCTCTGTATTAGAATATAAGTGGAAATATGTTCGAATTACACAAATCCTTAGCTCGGAAGCTATCTAGCTCTCAGTACAACCCCTCTGTTGCTCATAAACAGTCAAAGGCTTCTCACAAACCTTCTCCTCTACCCTCCAAGCCTTCTATTTCTATGCATAGTTTTCCCTGGGTCCTCCAGCTGCAACCTATGTGATTCTCACCTTACACACAACACTGACCTCTGAAATAACTACACAAGGCTGAAGGAGATAAATCCTCATCATGGATGAGCTTCCTTTATAGGAAAAATATTCATCCAACTAATAGTACATTGTCCCACATCTAATCTCAACCGGGTCTCTGACAGAACTGACATGCAACAGTTATCCATGAGTGAATTTTCAGTTATCTAAAATAATAGTTGTCACATGCATGCAAGCATTAACAAACTATATTTTATTATTTTAATAACTTGTTAAAGTAATCTAACTGGATTTGACTAGTTAAAACTAAGTCAACTGATTCTCTCATTATAGAACTCATACTTATTCCCTCAATCAGTGAAGGAAATTAAGGATAAATTCCTCAATCAGTGGGACAACTC
The DNA here is from genome assembly GCA_000404065.3 of Pinus taeda. NCBI lineage: Eukaryota > Viridiplantae > Streptophyta > Pinopsida > Pinales > Pinaceae > Pinus > Pinus taeda. Next base: position 41,249 of record APFE031250071.1, read on the forward strand.
ATGTGCATGCTCACAGAGACTTTCGAATTTCCTTAACTAATTAACTCGACTAAATTAATTAATTAATATTTCCAACTGTTGTTAAGACCAAGATTAATTTTACTTTCTATAGATAGTCTAGGGACTGCAATAAATAGGAAGGGACCTAGAAATGCTATTTTTAGAACTTTCTATTTTTAGCAGTTTCACCTCTCACCCAATTTGGCCAATGACCTCACTGGCCAAACTACTATTTTTAGACATGCTATTTTTAGCAGGTCTATTTTTATCACATTCTAAATTTAACATTTCTTGTTGCACATTTTTCAACACTCATGCCCTCACAAATAGCCTTACATTTTTTCACGACTTGGGAACTCAATCGATCCCTTAGGTATTGCAATTCATGTGGCATTTCCCTACTTCAACAACAACAACTTGACCAATTGCACATACTACAAGTAGATTGTGCCTTGTTCACCTAAGAACTACCTATAACTCATCTTAGGCCACTCATGTCCAAGATCAAGTTGTCCCACTTAAGAACTTACCAATACAAGGATCACATCTAGCCATGTCCATAAAAAAACTAAGCAACATAGCTCACACAGGAAATATTTGACATGTATGTCCAATTCATATAAACAGTACAAAATTAACTGAGAATTTGCAAGAACCACAAGATGCACAAGACATACAAGATATAAGTTGACACAAGTTGAGTGCCCCAAAACTTATACACAACAATGTACAATGAAGTTGTCTAAAATAGTTTAAAGCATGAGCATTCACCCAAAGTGTGCCACATGTCATAAAAAATAATAGATAGAGGCTAAACAATGTTGTGCCCAACACAAGGTCTCCCTTTGTCTAAAAATGTTGTGTTGAGCCCCTTATTACAATCATAGGCTTGCCTCCCAAAATCCTATTATGAAATTCTTCTAACACAGTTCCTCCTTGGCACACTTGAATTCACTGACACTCCCTAATACACACTCTTATTTGTTCATTTCCATTAATTTTTACCTAGTTCTCCATTGTGATGCCTTAAAACTCCCTAACACTCCTCTTCATGCATTGAAATTGTTTGACATGTGTTAGAACACCTTTTCATTCCTTAGCATGCCCTAACCCTCCTTGCTATCATTCCCTCACAACTAACCTTAATTTGCAACTTGGGAACCCAACGAAGTCCTTGCTTGACTACAAGAGGTTGACCAAGTTACAATTACTACAATTAGACTACGTTGTTGAATTGTGTAGCTTGGGAGGAACTCCATAAGCCTAGTGAGATGGGTTTGTGAGTTTTGCCACAAAAGGATTTGTGGGAAAATAACCCATGTGAAGGGGTTTGGGACCTAAGATGGGGTTGAAAGTACAAAAGAAAATTAAAAAGGAAAATTAATATTTCCTAAGGTCTAAGTGGATAAAACATGTAAGTTCTAGAGGAATACTAAGATGCTTAGCTAGGAAAATATATTTAAGGAGGCCTTAGTATGAAGGAAAGAATGTAACACCCTCCTCCCACATCTACCCAAGTAACCGACCAACCGGAGTAAACATGTGACGAGAGGATACCATGATTGGATTCAACCTCCTATGTGACCTTAAGGAAGTGGAATCAACGGAAATACAACATTATACATACGTTCCACATCAGCTACAAGACCCCTGAGAACCATCCCAACACTTTAAGTAGCTAGCCCCTAGGTCCCACTGAAGTTTTTAACAACTTGACGTTGTGACAATCTCATGCTTATATAGGTTTTCCAACGTCTAGGAGGCTTTGGATGCTCTCATGACAGGGGTTGTCAACATCTAAGGACTATTTTGTCTAGTCTTGTGCTAGCGTCCCTGGGTCTTGAGCCACTTTTTCAGGCCCAGCGCCGAGATCACTGCTCATAATTGTATGACATCTCCATAACAATAAGATAATAGGAAAACAATGATGCAAAAGCAAATACTTGAAAAAACCCTTAACCAAAACCCTAATAGCCATGATAGGCATTTCGTCAAACATATCACAAATATGTAATCTACAAGTGTAAACAATAGATTTAAGCATAGGAATCTCATACTTATCTGAGAATCGCTATGAACCATTGTTCCATCATATCATTTGTTGCATTTTCATTTATAGGTCATAGATACATTGTCGATTCATTTACAAGTAAAAACATGATGAGATCCATACATAGCCATTGTCATAAAACACATACATAACCAACATAATAGTAGTAGAAATACCAATGAAATCACAACCATATGATCCACATATAAATCAATATGATACTCATACAAATACAAGGAAAAATAACCTCATGTTGATGATACAAAATCCAAACCCGGGATGGGAATAGCATGTTCCACCCGATCATAGAATGACTGAGCAAAATCTCTCTTCAACCATTCACCCCAACGCCATATTCCAAGAATACATGTGGGACTCAAACCAAAAGAACCAACGAGGTCATCCGAAGGCTAAACCAGCTCACCCTCATCAATAGAAACCAAGCTTTACGTAATCCATCTTGGATCACTAGGCCAACACAATAAACATGTCATAACAACCTTTACCTTGATCTCCACCCAATCACTAGGACAAATAGGCATGGATGCCGCTGGATTTCTCCACCTGCACCGTGAGGAATTTTCATGTTTTCTAGTGTCTTAGGTTTTACCACAATCTAATCCTAGATCGCTAGGCCTTAAACCGAGATCCATTCTCTAGGATTTATTGCATATCCCAAACCTGGGATTCCTAGGCCCAATGGAGAGCAAACCACCTCTTGGTTTTACCATATATCCTTCCATTCACCGCCAAGTATTCCTAGGCCCACTGAGGCAACACAAAATTTGGCTTTACCCTAGCCCATAGTCCGGTTCAGGGATCACTAGGACATGTGTTCTATCATTTTGGAGATCCACCTCACTCACCTTCGAATCCATCCAGAAATATAGCTCAACCAAAGCATGAGAACCCCATCAAACCATGGCTATCTGAAAATGGCAAGGCTAGGCTTAAAGCAATGCCACAACTGGCAAAACTCATGCCATAACAACAAAATAACTACATGTATTACCTTGCATGCCAAATATAATAAGGAAAATACATATGCAAATCGATACCTATAAAGAATCCTATTGTAGATTCTTGATCCTGCTCTTTCGTGCTTGATCTTTTCTTCCTCTTGCCTTCTTTGGCTTTCTTGATCCAATGCCAAAATGCTCCAAGAAAAATATAAGTGTCCAAGAGTGAGAGAGAGGGGGAGAGAGAGTAATGAGAGGGCTCCAAGACTGAACTAACAAAAGGCTACCAACTAGTCTGCAAAAGCCTTTTTATCAATTATGCCTCTATTTTCTCCTAATTTCCATTATTTTCCTTCATTTTCCTCCTCACATGCAACCTGTGATCTTTCACCTCCCTTTTTTCCTAATTTCCATTATTTTAATAAATAAGTGTGAAAAGAATGCCATTTTGCCTTTCTAAAGCCTTATCCATTTCCTTTGCCAATTTCCTTGGCCAATAATAAACTAATGAACACCCACACTAGAATGTTTTTCCCAACATTCAGCTTGGAATAAGTGTCCCATCAACCATGGTTATTATTTTTCCTTTATTAACTTTTATTACATGGAATTTCCACCAGGGCTGTTACAAAGAACATCAAGTGAGAAGGACCTCATTTGATCAAGGAGGCGAGGAGATATGTAGTCCTAAAGTAGGTTGAGTTGTAGGAATTTATAGGGTAAGTTCCTCAGGCAGAACACCAAAGGACACTGCTCACAAACATATCACAAATCAATACACCAACATTGTTGACGTGGTTAAAACCCTCAAAGAGGGAAACAGTCCACGGCCTGAGCCAACACGACCACTTCAAGCAATTTATTAATAAAAGAATGAAAATTTACATAAGCTTCTCTCATGAATGGTTACCCTACAAATGACCCTCCATGCTCTTTAAATAGAGACCATGGACCAATCGGGTGTTAAGCCATGAATCAAGTGTCATAATACCAAAGAGAGAATGAACCATCGGATCACTACATATCATGACCGTCGGATTGTAAGTTACAAAAGTACATAGTAAAGAAACACACTTTACCTAACTCTACACTAGACCAAGCTATACTTAACTATTTCCTATGTGTCAGAATATCCTAACATCCCCCCTTAAGAACATCTTGGGATAGGATTGAAGGATGTACAAATATGACACAATAGGAGAAGGAAGGAGGGATTAGAGCCTATCCCCCCTTAGTGACAACTTCCTGAAATCCAACCATAAATTAAAGTTTAGTAAACTTCGCCTCTGTGAGTCTTTGTAAAGATGTATGAAACTTGATCATCTGTTGAACAATATTGCACTTCAAGAACATGGTCATGAATGAACTTTCTGATGAAGTGCATGCACAGTTCAATGTGTTTGTTGCGCTGATGTTGGACTGGATCTTTGTATTGTTGAATGGAACTTTGATTATCATACCAAAGTGTAGTCAGATGCTGCTGCTGAAAGCCAAACTCTGATAGGATCTGATGAAGCCACATGGCTTCCTTACTAGCTTCTATGGCACCACGATACTCTGCTTCTGCTCAAGAAAGAGAAATGGCACTTTGTTTCTTGCAAGCCCATGTAATAGGTCCTAAACCAAGAGTCAACACATAACCTGCAGTAAACTTCCGATCATTAGGGTCACTAGCCCAATTGGAATCAGTGAAACAAACCAATAGAGGAGATGCTTTGGCACTGTAATGAATCCCAAACTAAACCGTACCTCAAACATAATGAAGTATTCTTTTAGCTTCTTTCCAATGACTCTCATGTGGGTTTTGCATAAACCGAGTAATAAGGCCAACAACAAATGAAAGGTTAAGACGAGTATGGTTTAGATACAAAAGTTTTCCTACAAGTTGATGGTATAAGGTAGCATCAACTTCAGAGGAAGTACAAGTGATTGAAAGTTTGGCTGCAGACTGAAAGGGAGAAAAGGCTAGCTTACAGTCTTCCATGTGAAAATGGCGTAGAATATCACAGGCATACTTAGACTGGGAAAGGGAAATACCTTCCTTGGATTGCAAGACTTGAAGACCAAGAAAATATTGCAAGTGTCCTAAGTTTTTCATTTCAAACTTTTTAAGGCTAGACTTCACAGGGTTTATAAGGTTGGGATCACTACCAGTAAGGATAAGATCATCAACATAAAGAACAAGAATGATAAGGGACTTGCCCACTTTTTTGATGTAGACAGTATTGTCAGAATGACACTTAGAAAGTCAGTTTCTAAAAGAAAGCTATCCATTTTGGCATACCAAGCCCGAGGAGCTTGCTTGAGACCATAAAGGGATTTCTTAAGCTAACATACAAGGTTGGAGTTTGTTTGTATAAAGCCAGTAGGTTGTTCCATATAGATTTCTTCATGCAAGTCCCCATGCAAGAAGGCAGATTTAACATCCATCTGATGGACTTCCCATTTAAAATAGGCAACAAGGGAAAGAACAAGGTAGATAGAGTTCATTTTGGAAACAAGGGAGAAGGTTTCAGTATAGTCAATGTCTTCAACTTGTGAAAAACCCTTAGCAACATGACGAGCTTTATGTTTATCAACTTTTCCATCTGGTCCATACTTGGTTCTGTAAACCCATTTGCATCTAACAAGTTTTCATCCAATGTATCATTCGCCAATAATGAACGATATTCTTCATTCATAGATGCGTCCCAATCTGGATGGCTTGAAGCTTCTACAAAGGTGTTAGGATCATAATTAGCTAAAGCTTGAGCCATTAAAAAAGAGGCTCTATCAAATTAAGAACGTGTATGTCACGGATCTATAGGATCACCGTTAACAACACCTGCTGCATCCCGAGTAGCACAGACCCATTTTGGAAGCTGACAAGCTGAAGAAGGATCCTAAGAAGGTGGGGGAGTATTGTCATCCTCACTTTAATCATCTGAAGAAGAAATATTTTTAAAAGTATAAGAGATAGAGAGAGGTGGCACATCCACCAAACCAAGCTCGTAGGATGATATATTTTCAGCAAACTTTACATCTCTTCTAATGACAACATTTTTGGACTTAAGTGGAATAAGTCTATATCCTTTGACATCTTCAGAATATCCCAACAAAAATCATTTTCACTCTTAGGTTCTAAAGCTTTATGTTTCTCATCTGGAATATGGGCCCATGCTTCACTTCCAAAAACACGAAAATGACTTACCTATGGTTTAATTGAGCTCCATGCTTCTTCTGGAGTGATATTCTTTAAGACCTTAGTAGGAGTGCGATTTATTATGTAATTTTCATATAATTGCTTCTGCCCAAAAACTAAGACTAAATCCTTTAGATTGAAGCATACAATTAGCCATTTCCTTTAAGGTGTGATTCTTCCTTTCAGCTACACCATTTTGTTGTGGAGTATATGGAACAATATGTTGCATTTGAATTCCATTCTCAGTGAAAAAGCTGATGAATTTGTTGTTAACATATTCTCTTCCGTTATCAGATTGTAGCTTAAGAATTCGATGTCCAGATTGTTTTCAACAAATGCCTTAAAGGCCAAGAACATGTTAAATACTTCACTCTGGATTTTTAAGAAGTATACCCAAGTGCGTCTGGAGAAAAACATCAATGAAAGTTAAGAAATAATTGTAGCCAGAGAATGAAACAACTAGAAATGGACCACATAAATCACTATGCATAAGATGTAAAGGGGTCGAGGCATGCCAAGAGGCACGTTTTTCAAAACTATCCTAATGATTTTTTCTAAGTACACATCCAGAACAAACACCACCTTTGCAAGATACCATTGGAAGACCTATCGACATATTTTCTACATAGATTCTTAAGGGAGCGATATTGTAAGTGACCAAATCGCTCATGCCAAAGTTTGCTCACTTCATCATTATGAGCAACAAATACCGAGGGAAGATTTGATGACCCAAAGTTGTTAAACTTATACAACCTTGTAGAATCATCAGCAATGCTAGTAGCTAAAATCTATCTAGGATCTCTTAGGTCCTTAATTTCAACATCGTGAGGTGAAAATTCAATGATTTTACCTTCACCTGAATGAGTTATATAATATACAGATAGAAGGTTGCAGGAGAAGGTTGGAACACATAATACATCATTAAATTGAACATTGTATATATGAACAGTTCCAATCCCTACATCATTAAGAGATCTCTCATCAGCAACATATATATTTTTGGTGTTACAATCATTTAAAGAAGAAAACATGGCTTTGTTTTTGGCCATGTGATAAGAAGCTCCAGAATCAATGAGCCACTCATGAGAATTAGAAGAGGAAGATACATTTAGTGCATATCCACACTGAGATGTTTGACAGCCACATGCAGAAAGTGTTATTCCTAAAGATGAAGTTGAAGTTGAAGAGTGTTGCAAATGGATGTTATGCTTCTTCATTGCTGCTTCCAAGGCTTCCATCTTCTTAAAGCATTTGGATTCTAAGCGGCCATCTCGATTACAAAAGTGGCAATGTCTATCAGTCTTCTTCCCTTTGTTTTATTTTCCTTATCATTTTGTTGAAATGATTTTTCATTTTGAGGATGAAATTGCTTAGGACCCTTGTTTGGTTTAGGACCATTCTTTTTAGGATACGACTTCATAGGATTCTCTGAATTTGGTTGTTGTTGGGCGGCTAAGTCTTTCTTAGAAGAGTTTCCAAGATTAAGAAGACCAAGGTGTAAGAGTTTTTCTTGTTCTCTTATTAAAGAATCACAAAAGGCATTAAAGGAAGGGGACTTGTAGTCTTGTCCTTGAGAATAAGGCTTCTCTTGTAGAATGGAAGGTGGAAACAAACATAGATTAGGTTGGTCCCAACTTAGTAAGAATGGAATAGATAAGGTTACCATATTCTTTATTAACCTTAACACCTTCCAAGAGAAATCTAAGGGTCTTTAACTTGGACATAAAATCTTCAATGGAAGAAAAATTATTGGGGTCCAATATAAGCAACTCATTTTTTAGTTAATGGGCTCGAAGTTCACTTTTAATTCCAAAAACTTTAGTGATTTGTTTCATTGCTTCATTAGGAGTGTCAAGTTCTGTGATATGGAATCTAAGGTCTGGAGAAATAGACATCCCTATCAACCCATGTGCTTGATCTTGCCTATTTTCCCATTTGGCTACCTTATCTTCATCTTTCGGTTTGGTTTCTTGGCCTGAGGCTATTTTGTAAATACCTTTACTTCTAAGTAAATCCACAATGTAGGACCACCATTGGAAGTAGTTGGTGCTGTCAAGAATAACTTGGCGTGGACTTTCCATTTTAACATAAACTGAAGTTATAGATGCTAAAAATAAGTGTTCTAAAGGAAAGATCTTGAAAAAATAGGCTGATTCAAAAACTACGACTCTGAAAATGGCTTCCAGATGAAGAAGTTATGGATTTTTGAAGAAAAGTTGTTGAAGATGCCAACGAAGCATGGGAATGTGCGGAAATGAATGATAATGTTATATTTAAAAAAAAATCTACCCCCTTTCCAAACTTAATCTAATTAGCTCAACAAAGAGAAAGACTTGAACTCAAGACCTCTATTCTCAAAAAGTAACTTTGGACCAAGTGAGCTAGTTTAAAAGGTTAGTAATTTTTGGAAAAGAGGAAGGTTTTTTTTTTTTTTTAGTCACCAAAGCTTTGGGGTGCGTGCTTACCTGAGAAAGCTCTTTTTTGCCTACAAAAAAAAACCACAAAACCCAAAATGGACATATAAAAAAAAGGAAACCTTGTGGTTTGAAGTTAGCTTTACCTGGAAACTAACAAATTTCCTCAATGTTTTTGATTTTCCGAGATCACACTAAGACACGACGAAAAAGAGCATACGCAGGAGAAAAAAAACCCTCTTTGTTTTTTATTTTCCTAGATCGTACAGAGTTGCGGGGCAAAGAGCATACATAGAAATGAAAGGTGTACATTTGGTAATAAAAACAAATAGATAAATAAACTGAAATAAACAGAGAGAAAATAACTAGAAACCGCAAATAAACACGATATACCTCCAGATCTTAAGAATGACATAGCGAGGGCTACCAGAAACCTTTTCACGTAAAAAGAAAGGAGTTACTAACTGGAATAGATGCTCCTAACACAATAGAGCAGTCCTCTCGGCCCAAAAGCAGTCAGTAACAGGAGATCTAGGAAACGACAGTCGGATACAATCCTACTAGCTTCAGATTTGGATCGCCAACAAATGCGGCCCTCAAATAGCTCTGATTCCATGTAGGAATTTATAGGGTAAGTTCCTTAGACAGAACACAAAAGGACACCACTCACAAATAGATCACAGATCAATACACCAATATCGTTGACGTGGTTAAAACCCTCAAAGAGGGAAACAGTCCACGGCCTGAGCCAACGCGACCACTTCAGGCAATTTATTAATAAAAGAATGAAAATTTACATAAGCTTCTCTCATGAATGGTTACCCTACAAATAACCTTCCATGCTCTTTAAATAGAGATCATGGACCAATCGGTGTTAAGCCACAGATCAAGTGTCGATAATACCAAGGAGAGAATGAACTGTCGGATCACTACATATCGTGACCGTTGGATTGTAAGTTACAAAAGTACATAGTAAAGAAACACACTTTACCTAACTCTACACTAGACCATGTTATACATAACTATTTCCTATGTGTCAGAATATCCTAACACAAATTAGAGGTTTAAGTAAGGGTTGTTAAAGGGAGGCCATCATCATCCACCAAGAGAAATATCATCATGTGAGGGTCACAAGAATGTCGCATACCTTAATGGGTTCAAGCTAGGAAGTAGGATGACATAATTTTGGTTCTCTTTTGGAAGATCAAGCTCAAGATAGGTGGATTATAAGAATTTGATTTCAATGGTATTTTTGAGGGTTGTATAGATCTAAAGTTCAGGTCAAGTTTCAGTCAAAGAAATTCCCAGAGTCTATGGATCCATATGAGCTAGGCTGAGTCTCTTATGGAGGAAAGAGTTGTTGTTTTCTCTATGGGTGAATAGGGTTTGTTCTAAAGCAATTAGAACAAAAGTATAATTCCCTACTTATGGCAGTTTCCTAGCATGTTTAGTCCATAAGGTATGACCTTAAGACTGTGACAAATCTACGTAAAAGAAGAGGGGTCATGACCCTTAGAGTGAGGTTTATCTATGCAGTATAGAACACATATTTAGAAGATGGTTTGCAAAATTAAGTGTGGAGATAGAAAATCCAAATAAGGGCAAAACTTGAGTAGAATATTGAGCAGAATAAATGTGGCATATGAGGAAAGGATGTACATGAAGAGGAATTGATTTTGGTGGACTATCTATAGAGTTTTGAACAAGGATCTGAAGCAACCTATAAATAGTTATTCAATGCAATGTCAGTGGATGATTTGTGTCCCTAGTTCAGTCATTTATAGATTGTTAGAAGGATGATAAGAGGAGTATTTTAGATTTTTTCATAGATTGGGCAACAAAGAAATTTATACACAAGAATAGTGATTTTGAGAGGACTCAAATCACTATTAGTTATAATATTTGAAGATCCCTAGATGAGGGAAGTGTTTTGGGCCCTATATCAGTAAAATAATTGACTGTGGTTGGGAAAATTGATGGCAGTATAAGTACAGTTGGAGGGTTGTTAAGCGACTGTCAAAGAAGATCCCTAAGTCCTGTACAACAAGACTAGTAGAAGGGTAGGTGTATTAGGCCTAAGGATGTGCAGACTTTGAAGGAATAAAGTAGCAGTCACCAAACTATAGTGATTTTCACCAACAATCAATCTAAAAACCTTTCCATAGGCTAGATAGTTACTTCTTCTTCACTAAGATACATTATTATATAATGTTTAGTGTGAAAATATTACTAGGTATCTTTACTACACCATTTGGAAGGTGGCTAATTCACAAGCATGACAGTAATGTTCATGAATATTTGATTGTAAAACTAACCAGCAATTATACGACTATAAAATCTTTGGGAAACTATAGTGGTCAGAAGAGAGTCATGGTAGTGATTTTTTCCATTCAGCTAGACTCGAGAACTCGATTGTTAATTAGATGCAAAGAAGTGGTAGTTTGATGTAGTAAATGTCAAATGTACAATTCACCATCATGATGGAAGCTTACCTCTAACATCATAATTCATTTTTCTATCTTCGTGGTACAGAACCCACAATGTCCAAGTGTGACACCCTCCTTGCAACAATGTCATTTGAGTAGTTAACCAATGACTTCCTTGCCTTTGATTTTCCTCTCCTCATATTATTCACTTTCAATTCCTTTTCCCTTACTCTTCTCTCATTGTGCTCTTTTGCTTCATGTTCTCCTTATCCCAATTTCTCTCCTTTTTCTACTTCTCGCTCCATGCTTCTGGTTAGTTAGGGCTTGGCTAACTAGATTTTCCCTTTCCTGCCATTTGGCCTCCCATTTTCTTCGTATCTATTATTTTCCCTCTTCCTAGGTCTATTCTGTTGGCATTATGACACAGGTTTGGCGCTATGGCACAAGTGTTGTCCTTGATGGCTACTAACTCTGGTGACAGATCACAATTCAGGCTCTCAAAATGAAGGAAAAGATATATACGCAGGTTCACCTTGACGAAGCCGTGTATACACGCGGGTTAGACGTTCCAAAAGCGCGTATGCGTATACACGCACTTTCACGCAAGGAAAAGCACGTACATGTGGGAGAACTTATTTTTAGTCCATGGTATTTTTTCCTTGGTATTTGAACCTATGGTTTTGGGCCATAGTATCTCGTCAGAAGTGTTGATCCCAAGTATTGAGTCCTTGGTATTGTTTTGTTATGGCTTTGGACCATGGTATTGTCAAAGGCCTAAGACTATAAAAGAGGAAGGAGATCATTTGGCAAAGGATAATGAGAATAAATTGAATATCTGATAAAGTGCTAGATCTGGAATCCTAGTGATTGGGTTATGGTGCAGATCTGGATCTGAATAAAGAAGGAACCTGGGTGCAAGGAGAAGGATAAGTTCTATTGATGGGTCAAAATCTTAAGGCTTGAATAATAGTATCTTCGTATGATTTTGATTTGTTATATGTGGCGCATGCTTGATCTATAAATCTGGTAATCTGGGTTGACTAATGTCTGAATATTTGAAAGAGTGAATTATCCTTTATAGATATGTATGCAGGTTTAGTGAAGAGAAGGCGCGTATACATGCTGGTTCTGTGAATAAAAACAGCGTATACGCAGGTTAGTCTAAACACAGAAGCGTATGCACGCAGGTTTCTGGTTGTTGAAGTAGCATACGTATCTTGAATTATGTTCTAGCTACTTCTGTTTATTACTACAGTGATCTAGGTTCAGAATTAGTGTGTGGATATTGTTACTGTGTTCTGGGTACAGCTGTCAGAGAAGTGTCTATTTGAGTCAGTTTTAATTGGTGAAAAGGAGATTGTTTGATGCAGAAACTCTTGATGATTGATTGTTGTTCATGGATCCAGTCTGAAAATTTATGAAATGTGATCCTTGGAAGAAAAGAGAAGGTTGTAGCCTTCTGCGGGTAGTAGCCTGCGGACTAGCATCCCAGCTAGTACAAGAGCTAAGGGGGTTGTAGCTCCCTTCCAGGAGAAGCTGGAGAATGAGAGAGGGTTGTAGCTCTCTGCAGGTAGCACCCTGCGTACTGGCAAAGGACTGCACCAGTACAGAATCATTGTAAAAAGAAGTTTCTAATTAAAAGAAGATAGAGACGAATTGCAGTAGGTGTTTTTCACCCACATTGGGTTTCCACCTTATATCTTGTGTTCTTATATGTAATTTTCTTCTACTCTATTTTATTGTTCCTCGTTACTGTTTATATGGTTCTGATGCACAGATTAATGATAAACATCTATAGATCTGCTTACCTTCATCAATTCAATCATATTTATTTAAATAATAACTTAATAAGAATATATAATCATTTATATATCTTAAAAATTTTCATTATATTCAAGCATTAATAATTTAATATTAAAATAATCATCCATATTACGTCATTTAACAAATAAATCACTTAGGTAAGTTATTAATATAACCTAATTTCTCTTAGATCTATGAATATAATATTATTAACTTAATAAGAATATATAATTATTGATATATCTTAAAATTTTTCATTAAGATCTGCTTACCTTCATCAATTCAATCATATTTATTTAAATAATAACTTAATAAGAATATATAATCATTTATATATCTTGAAAATTTTCATTATATTCAAGCATTAATAATTTAATATTAAAATAATCATCCATATTACGTTATTTAACAAATAAATCACTTAGGTAAGTTATTAATATAACCTAATTTCTCTTAGATCTACGAATATAATATTATTAACTTAATAAGAATATATAATTATTGATATATCTTAAAAAAATTTCATTATGAACAAGTCATTCAAGCATTAATAATTTAATATTAAAATAATCATCCATATTACATTATTTAAACAAATAAATCTCTTTTGTTAATTAATCTAACCTAATTTCTCTTAACTCTATGAATATAAGATTATTATCTTATTATTTTTGGGATTTATTAATATATATAACATAATTTACTCATGTATTAATTTATTATTCATTCAAAAGAAACCTTTCTAGGTTTTAAATAACCAATAATTTATTGAAGCAATTAAAATTCTTGGGACAATAATCGCTAATTGATTAATCTTACCTAATTTCTCTCATTTCTAGAATTAAAACAATAATATAATAATATAAAATTAAATTTATTTATAGCCTTGGTCCTAGGGTCAAATATAGCTGTTATATAGCCGTTGGAGTCTCTACACAGCCTATTTAAGTTGCTAAAGCCTGATCTGTTTCTTCAACTTGTCCTGACGATGAGCCACACTAGTTGGTTCGAAACGCGTCGACAATAATCTTCTTATGTGATTTTCGCCGAAGCTCTTTTTTACAAATATGATGGATCACAGAAGCCTCAATTCTACAATCTATAGAATAAATTAAATTATAAGTCTGCATGGTATACGCAAGTTTCCTTATCTATAGATGCATATATACACGGTTTTATCTAATTGAAGTAGCGTATATGACCTGGGTTTGAAATAAAAGAAAAAGTTATTATTAACTTGATAATACTGATTCACCCCCCTCTCAGTATTATTTCCAACAATTGGTATCAGAGTAGGTCCTTCAGAAGAAGCTTGATTGCTTGAAGGAAGATCTATCATCATGAGCAACTACGAGAGAGAAGCATCGATCAGGCCACCAATTTTTGATGGGACCAACTTCATCTATTGGAAGTTAAGAATCACAACCTATCTTCAATCTCTTGGCACATAAGTCTAGGATATCATAGATACAGGGTACACTTTTCCATTAGCAACTCCTACGGATCCGGCTGGCAAGAAGCAGTATGAAACAAATGCAAAGGTTGTTAATACTCTATTAGGATGTCTATCTCAATCAGAATTCGTCAAGGTTATGCAGTATACAACTGCAAAAGAAATATGGGACAAGATCGTTCTAAGCTATGAAGGAGATGAACAGGTAAAACGAGAAAAACTTCAAACCCTCAGAATACAGTATGAAAATCTCATAATGCACAATGATGAAAGTGTGGCTAACTATTTCCTACGTATAGATGAGATTGTTAATTGTATGAAAAACTTGGGTGAAGA
>APFE031250071.1:58781-70048 GCA_000404065.3 Pinus taeda
TGCGCTCATAAAAGGTAAAGGTTCTGTTCAGTTGAAAGAAAAGGTCAAAGCTAGAAATGTTATGTATGTTGATGGCTTAAAGCATAATCTATTGAGTGTCAATCAGATGTGCGATCAAGGAACTGAGGTAATATTTCGATCAAATGAATGTAGTGTTCGTGATCTTGATACAGGAAAAACTGTGATCAAAGGCATAAGAACTCCAAATAATTTATACATATTCAAAGAAGGACAACATCAATGTTATCTAAGCAAGAATGATGAACACTGGCTATGCACTGGAGATTGGGACATCTAAGCTTCTCACAAATAAGGAAAGCATGCAAATATCAGGCGGTTCGTGGTCTTCCAGACATCAGAATTCCAGACAATACAATATGCAAATCATGTCAGTTTGGTAAGCAAACTAGAACTAACTTCCCTGAGAAGGAAGGATCAATTAGCAAGCCACTTGAACTTGTCGATACTGATGTATGTGGTCCATCTAGGAAAAGGTCACCTCAGGGAGAAGAATACTTTATATTATTCATTGACGACTTTTCAAGGATGTGTTGGATAGGACTTATGAAGCACAAAGACGAAGCCTTAGAAAAGTTCAAATCTTTCAAAGCCTTGGTTGAAAACGAATCAGATCACAAAATTAAATGCCTCAGGTCTGATAGAGGTAGGGAGTTTAACTCAAATGAATTTCTCGATTTTTGTGAAGAACATGGAATAAGAAGAGAATTCTCTACTGCAAGGACTCCTCAGCAAAATAGAGTAGTGGAAAGGATGAATAGAACAGTTCAACAAATGGCTCGTGCTATGATGGATGAGTCTGGAACTCCGCAACTTTCTGGGGCGAAGCTGCATTTGTTTCAGTTGTTATTCTCAACAAGACAAATTTTCGAGTGAACTGAACTATGGTATGGTAAGACTGCTTCGGTAAAATACTTCAAAATTTTTGGGAGTAAATGCTACATCAAAAATACTGATGAAAATCTTGGCAAGTTTGAACCTAGAGCAGATGAAGGCATTCTCCTCGGTTACTCTCCCCACAGCAAAGCATACAAGTGTTACAATAAAAGGCTTGGAAAAATTGTTGAAAGTATTGATGTAGTGGTTGATGAAGAAGAAAGCACTCCTAGGCAAGTAAGATCTGAAGATTTCGAAGATGATGAGGGCTATCCATCAACATCAAATCAGATGCATGATGAAGAAGAAACCCATAAGGCACCAGAAGAACAGATAAGGATAGAAGAAAAGATTCCATCCAGGTACGTTCAGAAGAATCATCCAGAATCTCAAATTTTGGGGTAGAAAGAGGCTGGTATACAAACAAGAAGAACAATAGCAGAAGCTTCAAGCTATTTGGCATTACTCTCTTCCACTGAGCCACAAAATGTAAGAGAGGCATACAAAGATGAATGCTGGGTCAAGGCAATGGATGAATAACTTGAGCAGATTGAAAAGAATAACACTTGGGAGTTGGTTTCTAGACCAAAAGATAAGAATGTCATAGGGACAAAATGGATATTCAAAAACAAGTTGAATGAAAATGGGGAAGTTATTAGAAACAAAGCCAGACTGGTTTGTAAAGGGTATGCTCAACAAGAAGGAATCAACTTTGAAGAAACGTTTGCTCCCGTTGCTAGACTTGAGGCCATTAGAATGTTCCTTGCTCTCTCTAGTTTTCAGAAATTCAAAGTATTTCAAATGCACGTAAAATATGCTTTTCTAAATGGAGACTTGGATGAAGAAGTGTATATTGAGCAACCAAATGGGTTTATCCTTGGAAATGATCCAAAGCTTGTATCTAGACTCAAAAAGGCTCTCTATGGCCTTAAACAGGCTCCAAGGGCTTGGTATTATCGTTTGGATAAATACCTTCGTCAACAAGGTTTTATAAAAGGATCAACTGATAGCAATCTTTATATAAAAATTGACAATGATAAGTTGCTAATACTTGTTGTGTATGTTGATGATATCATTTTTGGTAGCAATGAAGAAGACATGAGTCAAAAATTTTCCTTAGTAATGTAGAAAGAGTTTGAAATGTCTATGCTTGGATAGCTCACATATTTTCTTGGCTTACAAGTCCAACAAAACAAAGATGGCATCTTTCTATCACAAACCAAGTATCTCAAGCAGATCTTGAAGAAATATGGGATGGAGGATTTGAAACCAGTATGTACCCCGATGGTGACAGGATGCAGCCTCAGCGCAAATGATGAATTGGCAACAATGCATCAACCAACCTATAGATCCATGACTGGTAGTCTACTCTATCTAACAGGTACCCGACCAAACATTATGCATGCAATGGGAATAGTTGGAAGGTTTCAAGTAAATCCAAAGGAAACTCATCTTCAGGCAGTTAAGAGAATTTTCAAGTATCTTCAAGGAACTCAAAAATATGGCTTATGGTATCCTAGAGATACACATCTCACACTTCATGCATATACAGATGCGGATTGGGCAGGAAGCGTGGATGACAGGAAAAGAACTAGTGGTCGTGCATTCTTCATGGGTCCTAGATTAGTGTCTTGGTTCAGCAAGCAACAAAGTTCTATTGCTTTATCTACAGCTAAAGCAGAATATGTAGCTGTTGCATCTTGCTGCACACAACTCCTTTGGATGATGCAAACTTTGCAAGATCTTCAAATCACTTGTACTCCACCTATCTCCATTTTTTGTGATAATACAAGTGCTATCAGTATCTCAAAGAATCCTGTCATGCATTCAAAGACTAAGCACATACCAATCAAGTATCATTTTCTCCTGGAACAATTGCTGGAACAAAAGGTCAAATTGGAGTATGTTCCATCCAAGGAACAAGTTGTTGATATTCTCACCAAACCACTGCCCAGGGAGACTTTTGAATACCTCAGATAGAAGTTGGGGGTAGTTGATGCATCATCTTGCTATTGAAACTTGTCTTTTTCAGAGAAATATGGTTGTACGCGAGTTGCATGAGAAGGATCCGCATACATACACCGATTTATGCAGATACAGTCGTGTATATGGTGGTTTGAAGGAAATCAGTGGGGGCAGACTCTAGTTGAAGGGAGTTTGATATGGGTCTGACAGAGTTCATTTGGCACAGGTTCAAGGGGAGCAAATAAAATTTTAATAATGCATTGTTGGCATTATCTTGGAAGCTCTTGGTTCAAGTTCACAGTTGTTGTTGTTTTCAAATGGAACAAGTACAAAAGGAGATCAGAAGGAGAACATGGTTGCTGATCTGAATATTTATTGTCAAATGTTGTTGATATTAGTTATTGATGACTTTCATAGTCTTGCTCTAGGTCATGTAACGACCTATTTTGGTTTCCCCACTATGCCTCGGATGAATGATGTTTGTCATATGTAAATTTCTGATGTATCCCCACTTGGTTGGGTGATGGATGTATGTATAGAGTCTTTTTGGTGATTGGAAGGTCATTTATGATGTATAAGTCATGGTTCCTCTTGAAGAACATATTTTTGTTAGCGGGAGCATGGTCAACACAGCAGAGTAGAGATTTCAACATGTACTTAGGGGAAGCATAACCCTTTTCCCTTGATGAAAAAGGGGGAGAATGACTTTGAGGATCTTGGGGTTGCCATCAAGTCCAAAGGGGGGGATTGTTGGCATTATGACATAGGTTTGGCGATATGGCACAAGTGTTGTCCTTGATGGCAACTCACTCTAGTGACAGATCACAGTTCAGACTCTCAAAATGAAGGAAAAGATATATACGCAGGTTCACCTTGACGAAGCCGCGTATACACGCGGGTTAGACGTTCCAAAAGCGCGTATGCGTATACACGCACTTTCACGCAAGGAAAATCGCGTACATGTGGGAGAACTTATTTTTAGTCCGTGGTATTTTGTCCTTGGTATTTGAACCTATGGTTTTGGGCCATAGTATCTCGTCAGAAGTGTTGATCCCAAGTATTGAGTCCTTGGTATTGTTTTGTTATGGCTTTGGACCATGGTATTGTCAAAGGCCTAAGACTATAAAAGAGGAAGGAGATCATTTGGCAAAGGATAATGAGAATAAATTGAATATCTGATAAAGTGTCAAATATGGAATCCTAGTGATTGGGTTATGGTGCAGATATCGATCTGAAAAAAGAAGGAACCTGAGCGCAAGGAGAAGGATAAGTTCTATTGATGGGTCAAAATCTTAAGGCTTGAATAATAGTATCTTTGTATGATTTTGATTTGTTATATGTGGCACATGCTTGATCTATAAATCTGGTAATCTGGGTTGACTAATGTCTGAATATTTGAAAGAGTGAATTATCCTTTATAGATCTGTATGAAGGTTCAGTAAAGAGAAGGCGCATATACACGCTGGTTCTGTGAATAAAAACAGCGTATACGCAGGTTAGTCCAAACACAGAAGCGTATGCACACAGGTTTCTGGTTGTTGAATTAGCGTACATCTCTTGAATTATGTTCTAGCTACTTCTATTTATTGCTGCAATGATCTGGGTTCAGAATTGGTGTGTGGATATTGTTACTGTGTTCTGGGTATAGCTGTCAGAGAAGTGTCTATTTGAGTCAGTTTTAATTGGTGAAAAGGAGATTGTTTGAAGCAGAAACTCTTGATGATTGATTGTTGTTCATGGATCCAGTTTGAAAATTTATGAAACATGATCCCTAGAAGAAAAGAGAAGGTTGTAGCCTTCTGCAGGTAGTAGCCTGCGTACTAGCATCCCAGCTAGTACAAGAGCTAAGGGGGTTGTAGCTCCCTTCCAGGAGAAGCTGGAGAACGAGAGAGGGTTGCAGCTCTCTGTAGGTAGCAACCTACGTAGTGGTAAAGGATTGCACCAGTACAGAATCATTGTAAAAAGAAGTTTCTAATTAAAAGAAGATAGAGACGAATTACAGCAGGTGGTTTTCACCCACATTGGGTTTCCACCTTATATCTTGTGTTCTTATGTGTAATTGTCTTCTGCTCTGTTTTACTATTCCTCATTACTGTTTATATGGTTCTGATGCACAGATTAATGATCAACATCTGTAGAATAAATTAAATTACAAGTCTGCATGGTATATGCGGGTTTCCTTATCTATAGTTGCGTATATACGCGGTTTTATCTAACTGAAGTAGCGTATATGACCTGGGTTTGAAATAAAAGAAAAAGTTATTATTGACTTGATAATACTGATTCACACCCACCCCCCCCCCCCCCCCCCCTCCTTAGTATTATTTCCAACATGTTCTAGAACCAAGAAGGTGTGAGGAAGGAGAAAAATCTATTCATGTGTGGTAGTAGGTTGCAAAATATCTCCCTGCCCTTGTTGGCTACATCAAGGCCTATAAATCTTATGCCTGTGAGTGTCTGCTAGTCTCTTCTCAGGTCTTGGGTGGAATTATTTTCGCTCTTTTAACTATATGAGTCAAGATATATTCTCTTCACCCCCCCTCCCCCACCCCCACATTGACAGAGTTCCTTATACTTATATCATGCCCCTGGTATAAAGACATATGTCTAGGTTATTTTGGTATATGTTGAACTTTGGTTATTAGCCTCATCTTGAGGTCATTTAAGTTCCATTTAACTCCCCCTAGTTAATACAAGGTTCCATGAGTTAGAAAAATGTGCCTTCAATAATTATAAGTGGTTACCTTAAGGAAATACCATTGGTTGAAGCCTCATCAATGGAGGTTGGGTCAATGGTTAGGGTTTTTATTCAGTTAGACACTATTCATTATTATATTTGTGGGCATAGTGTAATTATGATCCTCCCCATGTACACAAGGATAACTGAGAAGTGTTTCCCATAATATTTATCATGTTTATACAATTCAAGGTGATAGGAAAATAGATACACTATATACATGAATGTACTAAGATCGGGACCATTAGAATCATATATACATATTTACCACAAGACAAGGGTCATTACAACCCCTTAAAAATATCCATAAGGCCTTCCTCTTTTGCAGTTCCTTGACCACAAGGGTTTAATTAAGAAACAAATAGTTCCTTTAAAGATTTGTAAGTTTAGGAAACCACTTAAAGCCCTTTAACTTCAAGATAATCAAATATTTGCAATTTGTTATAATAATAATTCCATTATGCACACTCCTCATCTTAGAGTTGGGTAGAGAGGGAGAATACTTGATTTATGCCAACCTTGTAAATGAACAACTTTGGCTACTCATTGGTTGGACTCTCCACCACTAGTTGAAGAAGTATATGTGTCATGAATAAAAAATGAAATCTTAACATAAGTTATCAACACTTGAACATAACTTCCATGGATATCATGGAAAATATGGAGATATGGACAAAAGATGGACAAAATATGGAGGTGGTAGTGTTTCAATTTTTTCCATTTAATAGGAAATATCACCCAAAAAGTCAATTGTTGAAAAATCAGTCATATGCTGAATCACACATACCCCCTCCTTTTTAAGATCCTTGTGAGCTTTCACCTATGACCCTTAAATTTAGTGCCCTCTAGCACCTTGAATGGTGGAATAGTAAACATTGTAATAGGAGGTAAACTCCATTCCCCCTCACCTTTTTCAAAACCTCTAGAGGCACCTGCAATCCATGCCCCTCCTTCGACTCAACATAAAATCTTATTTTTTCCACTTCCTTTACATACCCTCCCTTCAACAGCATCCTCATAGGAAGGGCCTGTGGTTGAAATATTACAACAACAAAATATGGCACACCATATCTTTATATGGTTTTAAGGGAGGAGTGTTGGAAAATAACCATCTTATCCCCTATAGCCTTTAATACCTTCTCAATAGATAAATGAAATGACAAATTTAAACTAGACCCAAAGAAATATCTCAACATTCAAGGCCAAATTGAAATAAAATAAATCAAACCATGGATTAAGCATTGACATTGAGTTTTTTAGCATTTTCAAATGGAAGGTTTAAAACTCACATTAAAAGGGGGATATTTTTACTTTACCCTTTGCAGCGTTTTCCTACGATGAATCTATCGAATGGACTATCTTGGATATTTCATGTCTTGGATTTCTAGAGTACTAAATCAATACTTTTGATGCCAACTCCCTAGCTCCAGCTAAACTTCAGTCCTACTGAAGAGGAAACTTGAAAATTCTTGCTAATAGGAGACATTTTTCCTTCCTTTTGATTGATGTACAACAAACCTCAGTGCCTCTACTTTATTATTTTCCTCTTCCATTATCCCAAAAAAGGACATTAATCTTATATTATAAATGATTTATATAGGTAAACATTGCAATCATTTTCCTCAACGCATGGGGTAACTTTACACCTTAACCCATGCAAGTGGACCTAAGTCCATCATATGACCCATCACACTCTAAGATGATTTTAATTGTCTCCTCAAAAATAGCGCATAACACACCTTACAATGCCAAATGGTTAAGCCATATCAAACTTGTGGGTTTTTTGTCTTCATGGAACACATTCCAGCTAGTGCTCGTCAATACGCTTGGAGACTAACTCATTATATGATAGTTTGTTTAAAATTATGTGAAACCCTCAAAAGAGTGATGACATCTCATGGAGGTTTGAATTGCTTGAAGGAGGTATGATTTTGCTCAAAAGCATAATGTTCCACTTGATTTGACCTAGTTTTATCTTTAAGATGCTTGAAATATGGAAAATCACTCTAGGGTTCACCTTGGGGGCCCAATGTTCCTTTTGGAGAGTTTAATGTTCATCTTTGTGCTGAATTAGAGCCTTGAGATATGGGAATCACCTTCATTGTGTATCGATCCCTTGATGTCTTTCCTGAAATGAGCTTGGATTGAATTGAATCATGGAATATATGTATTCCAAGGCAAGAGGGGCTCCAACATTTGCTTTATTTCTCGTTAGAACCTCAAAGTTCACCATGATGGTGGAAAACACCTTGAAGTATGCTTGACTATGCTTGATTTGATGCTTTAAGAATTGATTTCTTCAATTTAAGACTAAAAAACGGTCCATGGTCCTTGCCAAATCATTATTGACTCTCTCCCATCACCCAAGTGACTTTCCACGTCATCTTTTAACTCTGTGATTACAATAGAGGATAGATCGACCCCTCCAAAGGGCATAAAATTACTTGAAAGTGAACTTTGAGAAGAGTGTTTTTCATGATTGACTTAGAGATGGCTTTAATTGCATAAGAGAGTGAAATAGACCTACTTTTTTCCTTGGAGAATGTGACACATTCCTTGAGGAGCATCAAATGCATTATGACTTATGTGACTTTCATGTACAATGTTGAGTAATATAAACCATAGCCAAAGGTGTTCATACGTATGATAAAATGGTCCATGTGTAGAAGAATATAGGTGTGCTAGAAAAGGGGTGTTTCCTCCATTAGATAGTGCAAGCACCCTTTACATGCTAATAAACATAAGTGTGTAACTAAGGGCTTGAATAAATCATGTGCTCTAATAGACCCACCTCTAATATCTCCAAATTATACCTAGGACTTTAAATACCTACGAGGTAGGTCGTTGCACCCACAAAGAGGTAGTTAATGCATAAGTACCATGCACCAAGAGGTAGTGAGAATGATAAGAAAAATGAATGGCCATAACCATCCATCTAACTTAATTTAGGTTAAGCACATATCCAAAACTTTACATATCATCCCACATGGCCTTACAAGGAAACATTTGCACATGTTTGGGCTAATAATGGCATTGACCATAGATAAAAAAATATAGTGTACACATCAGAGGATTTGGTTAATAATATACGTCAAACCCTAGTAATAGTGTATAGATCCCTTAGTTTCCTAGTTCAAGATGATCCATTTGAGTTTCCTAGTTCAATATGGTCCATATGTTGAAGGCATATTCATTTGGAATGCACTACAAATTATACAAGATAACTCTCATGTTCTTTGAATTATGGTGACCCTATTCATATTCAATATTATAGTTCATAAAAAAATTAAAATCTACTCTAATTTTGTTTAATTCTATTACATGACACTAGGGTTGCATTAAATGTGATCCTCAATAACACCATTAACATTATTAGGTTCAAGTCTCATATTTGTATATTCTTTTGAAGTTCTAAATTAAGACAAATGTTGTTGAACACTTAGAAGAAACTCCACA
Source organism: Pinus taeda (assembly GCA_000404065.3). Taxonomy (NCBI): domain Eukaryota; kingdom Viridiplantae; phylum Streptophyta; class Pinopsida; order Pinales; family Pinaceae; genus Pinus; species Pinus taeda. The sequence continues at coordinate 67,834 of APFE031250071.1, forward strand.
CCTTTGGTTATGGGAAGCATTTTGGGATCGATAGAGAATCTAGAGGTTCATTCCCTAAGGAATTAATGTGACCATGATCTACAAAGTATTCCAAAATCTCTTGGGGTATCATAGGGATATGAATCACCATTAGTATAACCTCCTCCATAGAAATACTATAGCCAAAATGTGGGATCTTAGGATGCAATGAGATAATTTCCACATGTTAACTATTACACGCTTCTCAATTTGTTGAGAATTTTGTAGCATGAAGAGCCAACCTTCCATTGAGAAAACAAACCATATATCACTTGGATTCCAATTCAATCCATGTGATAAATCCTAAATAGGGATATGAGAACAATATTGGTTGTGTATCGAATAAAATTTTCACTCATAGAGAGGATGGATTATAGATCAATGCCTTTGTTAGGTCCATATACCATTAATGTAGCCCCTTATTGTTATTGTTAGTGTATCCTCCTTATTTTCATTTTTGTGCCCATCTAGTCCCCATATCGTTATTATTGTGCCCCATAGAATCCCACTATTGTTATTATTGTGCCCTTACATAATTAATTATTATGTAGCCTCTAATTATATTGTGACCCCTTAGACTCCTATATATAGAAAGGAGGTCTTTCCATTTAAATCATCCACGAATTGTTTATTTATGTAATGTAAAGGAGGTTTCCCACTCAAAGAGGATAAATTTTAAATCGTTGATCTATCTTTTGTGAGCTGGTTGTATAACATTTGGTTTTAGAGCTTTGGATTTTAGGGTTTCGTTGCTGCAAACAGGTCTTCGTGGCATTTTCCCTATACCTTTTTTATATGAAGTTTCTGAAGCTATAATTTTTACCACGAGGAGATAAAATCTTGTTGAACTTCTTGTAAAAATTTCTTATCTTGGTATTCTATATTTTCGGAGATATGATCCAAAAAAGTTATGGTTTTTGTATGACCCAAAATTTTGTCTCAAATAGGTGAACTTGGGAAAATCATCATATCTTCCTCTACGAGCATCAGATTTGAATTTTGTAGAACATTTCCAAAAGTGAAAAAGATATAGTATCTTTTGTATCATTTCAGGGATGAAGGTTGAAATGGTGACTTGTGGAACTTCGTACAAGTTCTCTCTACTGAACCCACCTATAATTAGGTCATCGTGGGAGATTTGACATAACTTTATCTTGAGTAATCCAAATTTGGTTTGGCTTGCAGAATTGGAAATAAGACTCAAAGGGCTACCAAAGGACAAAATTTCAGACCTTTCAGATCTGAATTTATATATACAACATATTCAATACCGAGCTCCTACAAAGCAAGAAAAAGGTGTGTATTTTTTTAAAAAAATTGCATAATTTTTCTTTGAAAAAATAGTTGTAAGTGATTCGAGGGGCATAGTGAATCATACATATCATTTTTCGATTCCAAAATGACTCGAAGCAAGAAAATGGAAACACCTAGTAAGAAACAAGAATGTTCTACTATGACGCATGAAGAAGAGGAAGAAATGCAACATGATATAACAAAATTACGAGACCATGTGCAACAAATTTTTCTCTCGCAAAGAGTAACAAAAAATGAAATTTAAACTAATATGGATGGTTTGAAGAATGGTTTAAAATCATACATGGAAGGTATGAAGGATGGTTTAAAAGCAGACATGGAAGATTTGAAAGAAGGTTTGACAAGTTGCTATAAGAAATGCTTCCTAATGGTGAAAATATATTAGATGAAACTCATGATGAGAAAAAAAGAAATGTTAATAATGATTTCATAGACTCTACCTTTGGATTGAATACCCACCATATTCCAAATATTGATATGAGGAAGTTTGATGGCAAGGATCCGGTAACATGGATACTACAGATGGAGCAATATTTTGATCTCCATAATGTGCAACACACACACAAAATATATGCATTGCAACTTTATATTTATAACCCAATCAATTTGTATGATATCAATGTCTTTGTTCTCGTAAACCACTTGTCATTTGGTTAATTTTTACAGAGGAAATAATAACACATTATGAGGATACAAAGAGCAATGCCTTCTTTAGCCAATTGATAATCTCAAACAAAAGGGTTCAATGGCAGAACACATTGAGGACTTCCAAAAATTGAATATAAGGGTAAATGATATTCTAGAGGAACATAGGATTCATGTCTACAAAGGGAATTTAAAGGATAACATCCAACATGAGGTTCGCCTTTGGTAACCTGATTCA
>APFE031250071.1:110416-131369 GCA_000404065.3 Pinus taeda
TCAGTGCAGTACTGGTCTGGGACCAGTGAGAGTGGTACATACTATGACGCTGACTTCGGGTCGGTTGAGACTGGTTTGAGACCAGTGGTACACTCTCTGAGATTGCGATACTGGTCTAGGACCAGTGATAGGAGTGGTACTTACTATGAAGCTGACTTCGGGTCAGCTGAGATTGGTCTGGGACCAGTGGTACGCACTATGAGACTGACTTTGAGTCACTGGAGGATGATACTGGTCTAGGACCAGTGGAGTTGTACTCACTATGACGCTGACTTCGGGTTGGTTGAGACTGATCTGGGACCAGTGGTACATACTCTAAGACTGACTTTGAGTCAGTATGATACATCCTCGATCATTTCTTCTTCTTCATAATTCGGACAAAAGCAGAGCAGAACAGAACAATGCAAGAGCAGAGCAGAACAGAGCAAAACAGTATTGATCAGTACAGGGCAGAACAAGACAAAGCACAACAGGCAGAATAGAGTAGAGTAGGGCAAGGGTCAGGCTATACAGGGCAGTGCATTTGATGGATGAATAGTAACTACTGATAGACAGATTGCAGATGAAGTTCTCCTTGGTTGAGAGGGAGTGTTAAAATTGGCAACCAGGGCAAAACTTCATGTGAGTCATCTTATTCATGGTTGATAATATTTTTATTAGATTCCTCTTGTCGAGAGGTGTAGGATTGATATAAAGATCATCCGATTTCGATAAGTATTCATGGAGATATGAATTTATTTTGATTATGGAATTCTTATCAAGCCGACCTACAACTCATGTAGGCTCAGAAACTCAACAGTCACATCTATTCAAACACCAACGTTGTGTATAAATATAAGAAGAATTTTCCTCATTTGCACTCACTCTTCTCATCACATCTCTCTCTCTCTACTGCGCAAAAATGAGTCTCTTCTCTACTGCGCAGAAATGGGTCTCCCTCTCACACATGTGAAGCCGGAAGCTGTTGAACCTGAAGCTGCAACTGCAAAAGTAAAGATTGACCTGCGTGGCCTAGAAGCTCTCCTCTTTGGAACTGCGCTATAGGTGCATCTGAACCTCCTCTGAAATCCGCAACTTTTGGTGGTGGAATGAAGTCAATTCGATGAACTGTTTGCAAGATATTGACTGCCCTAGTTTGAAGCCGGAAATTGCTGAAACTGAAGCTGCAACTACAGAAGCAAAGATTGACCTGCGTGTCCTAGAAGATCTCCTCATCTGAACTACGCTGTAGGTTCATCTGAACCTCGTCTGGAAGATGCAACTTTTGGTGGTGGAATGAAGTCAATCCGACGGTCGGTTTGTGAGATATCGTTTGCCCTAGTTTGATAATGAAGCCGCTAATGCTGATGCTGTTGATCTAGGGTTTGCTATTGCTGATATGAATCAGATTTATTATACTATTTCTTTCTGCTGAATTGTTGAAGATAAAAGAAGATTTGATCAAAGGGTGTCCCCACACATTGTAGGGTTTGTCCCTGGCTAGCCGCCACATCTTGTGTCTCTTGGCTTGTTTTCTGTCGATCGTTTAATGTTCTATCTGCACTTTACTTTATGTACATGTGATTACTAATCTCTGGAATATAATAAGAAAAAGAAGTAAACTGTTATAAGCATAGAACATACCATAACTTAACATTTGAAAAGACAATTTTTCAAAGAACCATTTGGGATACCAACTTCAACAAGGATTTTAGGGATTGGGAAACCCCTTCACAAGTCATATCCCATAAACCTAACCCTCAAATTGTTGATTTTTAATGTACCTTGGACAAGTGGATTCCTATGGGTTAGTCTCTACCTAGGGAAAAGTGTCTAAAGTAATTCTTTTCCTAAGTGTGACTTTATGAAGTGAAAGTGACTTTATAAGTGTTAAAGTCAATGTTAAATTATAAAGTGAAAGTGACTTTATAAGTGTTAAAGTCAATGTTAAATTATAAAGTGAAGTGACTTTAGACATAAAGTACAATGTGGGTACTTTATTTAATGGGTGAGTTAAAAAATAGAAAGTGAGAATTAAATGCACATTTATTCTCATCCCTTGATCTAAATGAATCTGAGCCATTAGATCTTAGGGTTGCCCAAAAGTCAATTAGGGAAACAAAAGGGGGAAAAGAAAAGAAAGATTGCATTCATTTTTCATGAGCAGATTGGAGAAAGGAGGCTGAGAGTTGGAGAAAAGTTCTGAAGGAGAAATTTGTTGCAGCAAGCTAAAGGAGTGATTTTTGGGCAAAGATGGGCATGGAAATCAAGGCATAGAAGACAACAGAAGGTACAACACAAACAACATTGATTGTTGTGAGTTGCACGCCATTCGAGAGAAGTTTTGATTTTTCTTTTTGAAAAGAAAATTTGTACAGTTCGTACAGCGGTAGGGAAGTCCGTATAGTCATATCTGTACAATACATATTTTCAACTTCAAGTGGGCACGATTTTCAAGGAGTTTTGGGTTGAAGAGATAAGTAGTATTTTGCTGTTTTGTTTTGTCTGCAAATGTATTTTCCTGAACTTGAAAGATAAATAAATTTGAAGAGCTCTATAACAGGTTTTCCTCGGAGAAGATTGAATGGGTTTTGCCTGGGTCTAAGTTGACCAAAAATTTGTGTATTTTTATGTGTTTTGCTGGTTTGGTTATGTCCATATTTATTTTCAGTGTGTGTTGACAATCCCATGTGTTTTAATCTAAAAATTTCATTTCCAGAATTTTATATGTTGAATGTATGTTTATGGGAAAGGGCATTTAACTGCATGGGGGTGATAAGGTGAAATTAAAACCGGGTTGGGATTGCAGAAAATGTTTTTTTTTTGTATCAAATTCAATATGGTATCGAAGCTACAAGCTGAAAATCGCAGTTTGAACAACAGGTAGTGGTTTGGGACAACAAATAGTGGTTTGGACAACAAACTGAATTTTTGGACAGCAAACTCAGTTTGGACAACAAATTGATATTTTGGGACAGCAAGGTGTGTTGGAAAGTTCATTTCTCCATTTTCTTGGTTTTGTAAATTTTGGACAACAGTCATGGCCATGTTCTCAAAGATACAGGACAGACTAGATGGGATATCCAACTATGCCGTTTGGAAGGACAAAATTCAGACAGTGTTTGAGGAGGCAGCAATTTGGGACATAGTGCGGCAAGTGGTTGTACCTCCTATTGCTGCATATGAACTTGTTGAATTCACAGAAATTAATGCAAAGGCAAAAAGGGTTTTGATGGACAGTGTGAAGGATCATGTGGTTCCTTAGGCGAGAGGAAACACATATGCATATAAGATGTGGACAACTCTAACCACTCTCTATTAGAGTACCAATGAGAGCAGGAAGATGGTACTCAAAGAAGAATTGAAGAACATCAGGATGACAAAGGCTGAAAGTGTAGTTCATTATCTTGGTAGGGTCAAACAGGTACGTGATGATTTGATTGTTATTGGTGAGGTTGTTGCACCCATAGAGTTAGTTAGGATAGTTGTAGCGGGACTTCCTAAATCTTGGGAGGTCTTTGGAGATGCTGTTACCTCTAGGGAGAATCTTCCCAATTGGGACAAATTCTGGGATGATTGTGTGCAGCATGAGATACAGAAGACTGGCAATGGTGGGTTGAAGATAGTAGATGAGGAGGATGTAGCCTTGACAACCAGGAGGAAGAACAAAGGGAAGGCCAAGAAAAGGGCCTCATCAGATGGGGTTAAGGGAAAGGAGATGAAGAAGAAGAAAGATACAGATATGTCCAAAGTCAAATGTTGGGCATGTCAGAAGATGGGACACTATGCTGCTATGTGTCTTGAGTGAAAGAACAAGGGGAAGAAGGGTACTACAGCTTCAACAAAGGTGGAGCAGTTTGCTTCACAGTTTGACTAGGACATTGCATTTATTACTTCTATATTTAGTAGGAGTACATCATTCGATGTGTGGTACATAGACAGTGGGGCTTCTCGCCATATGACAGGTGTACGGGTGTTCTTATCAGAGCTTGCAGAGAGGGCACTTGATATTGAGATTGTACTAGGATGACCGCACTGTGAGAGCTGTTGGTGTGGGGACTATGACCTTTGAGAGGGAGTCTTTGCTTCCTTTGAAGGTCATGGATGTTTTGTATGTTTCGGGGATGAAGAAGAACTTGATTTCAGTGTCTGCTATGGAGGAGAAGGGGTTTGACGCCACTTTCTCAGGATGGTAGGTATTGATGCATCCCAGGGGAGCTTCCATCACTTCTACCAGAGTGATTGGAGTCTGCTCTGGGAAACTATACAGGTTCAATTTTTAGTCGGCAGGAGGATTGGTGAGTAGCACATCTGGTAGCACTCACACTAGTACCACCAACAGTAGAGACTTGTGTGAGTTATGGCGCCGGAGGATGGCACATATGCATCACGGAGCTTTGAGAGTGCTGAGGGAGATCACTACTGGAGTTCCTGATTTTAGTGTTGAGCATTATGAGGTCTGTAGAGGGTGTGCTTTGGGCAAATACACCAAGTTCCCATTCCCAGCGAGTGACAATAGATCTACAGGTATACTAGACTTGATTCATACTGATGTTAGTGGCTGTATGCCTCATGTGTCTTTGGGTGGTTATGAGTATTATGGTATATTCATTGATGACTACTCTAGGAGGACTTGGATATATTTCTTGAAGACCAAGGGTGAGGACTTCAGTCACTTTAAAGATTTCAAAGCTCTTGTTGAAAAGCAGACAGGTAGGAAGATTCGTGCCTTGAGGTTAGGCAATGGTGGCGAGTACACTAATGGTGGGTTTTCTGAGTTTTGTGCACAAGAGGGCATTAGGAGAAAGTTCACGGTTCTTTACAACCCCCAACAGAATGGGGTGTCTGAAAGGAAGAACAAAGCTATTGTTGGGGCTGCTAGAGCGATGATTCATGACCAGGGGTTGCCTTTGTTTTTGTGGGCTGAGGCCCGCAATAATGCTATTTATCTTCAGAGCAAGAGTCATCACAGAGTATTGGGGAATATGACTCCAAAGGAGGCTTTCACTGGAGAGAAGCCTCATGTGGAACATCTTCATATCTTTGGATGTCTCACATATTCTTATATCCCCAAGGAGTAGAGCATGAAGCTGGAACCCATGGCAGAGAATGGTAGCTTTATGGGTTACATCGAGACTCCAAAAGCCTATTGGATCTTCATTACTTCGAAATGGAGAGTGGTGATTAGGAGGGATGTGAAGTTCGAGGATGAAAGGGCCTGTTGATTTGGGGTAGCATCGGATGTGCTCGAGCCACGAAAATTGGTGGAAAGGCTAAAGCACATGACATCTCCAATACCCAGAAATGGTTTGGGCAGATTCTAAACAATTTGGGAGATATTAAAATAATTAATATTTTTAATGGAGTTCCTAAGTCTAAACTTAGGGAAAATAAAATATTAATGTGAATTAATATAAAACTGTGTTAGAATGGTCCAAAAGTCATTGATCAAGTTAGATCTAATCTTAGTCGCTGATTAGGGACTTAATCTTGGCCGTTGATGTGTCAACGAGAAAAGTATAAGAGGAGGCTTGAGGGTCACTTGAAGAACACACTGAGGGAGACCAGTCAGTTCAATTTCTGGAGCGGGGTTAGCTGAGAAATTGAGCCAGTGGTCTGGTGAGCAGTCAGGAGGCAGCAAGTATGGAGCAGAGAGGCAAATCAACCATTGAAGATCAGCGCTGGGGCAGGAGAGGCAGACGCAGGGCTTTTTCAGGTAGACGCAGAGGCAGTAGAAGATTGCACAGTGAATAGCTGGGCTTGCGTGGGTGACGTAGAGAGGCCCAGGGTTGACACAGTCAAGTAGGCGTTGACGTAGAGGGTTGGAGAGCCACATAGAGATCAACCGGGTTGACGCTGGGATTGGGAGAAGTATTGGAGAATTATTTCTCTCTGTCGCTAAGCCAGTTTAGCGCCCTGTTGTATTGAAGAATCGTTGAATAATAAAAACCTCCCTTGCTGCATCGGTTTTCCCACATTGGGTTTTTCTAGGGACTGTTGTCCAAAATAACTGTGTTAATGTGTTGATTCTTGTACATATGTCTGTTTCTGTATTATGGTGTGATATCTGCAACAATATTTATTTTAATGTTTGTTGAAGTAATTTCATGAATAACTTATTGTGGAATAAGTAGGAAAAGTAAATCAGTTGCTGCAGTGATAGAATTTTCACATGGTATCAGAGCAAGTAGTTAGAGACAGGAAGGGAAAATCAGTTATGGGTCAAGACCACAATGCAGAGGCATCCATGTCAGGGGACTCACACAGATTTTCAGAGGATTGCACAAGAGAAAGATATGTTGATTTCTTTATGTTAGCTTCCAAGCTGGAAAAAGAAGTGGCGTGTATGACTAGTGCTGCATCATCAGAACTATGGTATATAGACAGTGGAGCCTCGTGGCATATGACGGGAATCAGGGAGTGTTTCTTAGAATACCGAGAAGAGAAGATGAACTTTCAGATCACCATGGGGAACAAGGCAAAGTGTACTCCAATAGGGAAGGGTACCATAGTCTTTCAGACAAAATCGGGAGAACAGTTCCATGCTACAAATGTGCTGCATGTATCAGGGTTGGGGATGAACTTTCCGTGTCGCAACTGCAAGGCAAGGGCTATGACGTCTACTTCATCAAGGAGAAGGTATACGTCAAACACCTGAGCTGGAAAAACAAAGTGCAGATCGGGATAAAAGAAATCGGTTGTATAGATTACAACTAGAATCACCAATGGCACTAATAGACAGTCATGGAGACAAAGACTTGAACGAACTATGGAACAAAAGAATGGGTCACTTGCACCATGGAGCTCTGAGAATTCTCAGAAGCACTGTAACAGGAGTTCCGGATCTGAGTATGGAACGAGGTGATGTATGCAGGAGATATGCTTTAGGAAGGCAACATTTCCTAGGAGCAAACACAGGGCCAAGAGTGTACTACGATTGATACACTCAGATATCTGCGGACCTATGTCTGTCAAAGATCTTAGTGGTGCTGAGTATTTCCTAACCTTCATTGATGACCACTCAAGGAAAACTTGGATTTATTTTCTAAAAACCAAGGATGAGGTTTTCTGTCGATTCAAGGAGTTCAAGGCTCTGGTGGAGAATCTGACTGGGAAGAAAATAAAAGTTTTGTGCTCAGATAATGGTGAAGAATATGTTGATAAAGACTTCATTGGTTTTTGCACTAAGGAGGTGTAACATAAAAACTTATGCTAAAGCACGAAAACTGATAGCTTGTAGACTTTAATATAAAAATACACACAGGTATTTAATAATAATAATTTATTAATATATATAAATGTATAAGATGATTTGAATGTACAATGAGGACCCTGCTTTTATAACCTTAGCAGGTGACCTTTCGTGAATGGGCATGTTTTTTAGACATGCCCTTTTCACTTAATTTATTTGACTAATTAACCTAAATAATATTTTAATTATTAATATTAATATTTATTTTATTTTATCTAATTGTTATGAATTTATTTTTTAACATAGCCTCTTCCTTTGGAGCTTTGTCCTCAAAGCTTTAACGCTGAGGGTTTTTTTCACAGGCGACCTTCTTCTCATCTTATAGCATCAGTGATATTCCTTTGGATTTTTTTTTTGTTGTGAGTCTATATTTTTATAACTCTATAATATTTTTTTTGTTTTATTTTGTTTTTTCATATATTTCAATTATTTATTTATTTTTTAATATAGTTTATTTTTTTTTATTTTTTTTATTTTTTTTTTTAATTTTTAATTTTTTATTTTTATGGCCAAAGGTCAACTAGCGAATTTTCTTTTAATTTTAATTTTAATGGCCAAAGGCCTAGAAAAACGGAGAAAAGGAGAAACTCCCAAATTCTGAGCAAAATGCTTCAATTCTACGACAAGAAGGTTGATGAATTTCGATAGCCAAGGACCTGGATAGGAGAACGAGCTCTATGCACCGATTAAGCAACCTAGAGGACCGAATTGCTCTGATACCAATGTAGCATAAAAACTTATGCTAAAGCACGAAAACTGATAGCTTGTAGACTTTAATATAAAAATACACAGGTATTTAATAATAATAATTTATTAATATATATAAAATGTATAAGATGATTTGAATGTACAATGAGAGACCTGCTTATATACCTCAGCAGGTGATCTTTCGTGAATGGGCATGTCTTTTAGACATGCCTTTTTCAATTAATTTAATGACTAATTAACCTAAATAATATTTAATTATTTAATATTAATATTTATTTTATTTATCTAATTGTTATGAATTATATTCATAACAGGAGGGCATCAGAAGAGAGTGGACAACTCCCTATAATTCGGAGCGGAATGGGGTAGCAGAAAGAAGGAACATGGCTATTGTAGAAGCAACTAGGGCCATGATGTATGATCAGGATATGCCAAAATTCCTGTGGATGGAAGCATGCAACACAATAGTCTATGTTCAGAGCAGGACTCCTCATCGAGCATTGGGCAAGATTATTCCAGAGAAAGTCTTCACAGGGAAGACACCTGAAGTCAGTCCTTTCAGGATATTTGGGAGTTTAGCATATTGCCGCATACTTGAAGAAAAGAGGAAGAAGTTGGACCAGACTGCGGAAAAGGGATATCTAATGGGATATAGCGAGAATGCTAAGGCATACAGAATCTATCTTTCAGGGAGCAAGAAGGTAGTAGTACGATGAGATGTAAAGTTCATGGAGGACAGGGCTTACAGAAGATCTCGCGAGAAGTCTTCCGAGGAGCAGTCGAAAGAAAAGCTGTTGGTTAAGCCTCTTCAACTAACATAAGTAAAGAATTCTTCCTCAGGACAGGAAGATTCTCAGGATGAGGAGGAGTGAACAGAAGCACCTGCTGGCAGAGGAAGAACTAGCAGGGAACTTCGTTAGATTCTGCAAGATGCAAAGGACTTCATCGGTGTGCCAAGAAACAATAAGAGAGAGCGAAAACAACCAAATAGATATCAGGCATTAGTAGCTTAGGATGGAGAGCCTTCCAATTTCAAGGAGGCAGCTTAACATCAAGTTTGGCTTGATGCGATGGTGGAGGAATACAACTCCATAATGGTAAACAATGTCTGGGAGGTGGTGCCAAGGCCTCAAGACAAATCAGTGGTAGGTTCAAGATGGATCTATAAGATCAAATACGCTGCAGACAGCAACATTGAGAAATACAAGGCCAAGTTTGTGGCTAAGGGGTATGCTCAAAAGGAATGGATTTACTACGAGGAGACCTTCGCCCCGGTAGCCAGGTATACATCTATTAGAACTGTGATATCTCTTGCAACCCAGATGGGATGGGAGATCCATCAAATGGATGTCAAAATGACATTTCTAAACGGGGTAATAGAAGAAGAGATATACATTGAACAACCAAAAGGCTTTGAAACTCATGAGAAGAAGTCTCATGTATGCAGATTCAAGAAAGCCTTGTATGAGCTCAAACAGGCACCATGAGCATGGTATAGTCGAATAGATGGCTATTTGCAAAAGATGGGGTTTGTCAAGAGTGACGCGGATCCGAATCTTTACTATCCAGTTATAGAGAACGAGCTGCTAATCTTAGAATTGTATGTGGATGATCTCTTTTTGACAAGATCATCTAGACTCATTGGGGACTGCAAGAAGAATCTAGCCACAAAATTCGATATGAAGGATTTGGGACGAATGCACTACTTCCTAGGGTTGAAAGTTTGGTAGCAGAAGGGAGAAATCTTCCTTGGGCAAGGGAGGTATGATACAGAAATCCTGAAAAGATCCGTGATGGAGGACTGTAGACATATGGCTATGCCAGTGATTGCCAATTGGAAGAAGATTGATGCATCAGAAGACAAGGATGTCAATCCCATCTATGCAGGCAGTTCATAGGGTCCTTGATGTATTTGGTCAATACCAGGCTAAACATTTGCTACGCTGTCAACTCCCTCATTCAGTTCATGGTGGACCCGAAGAGGGCGCATTGGGCAACAACCAAACATGTTCTCAAGGATTTACAGGGAATAGTCGATTATGGACTCTTGTACACCAGGAGTAAGGATATCAGATTGAGTGGATTTATTGATGCAGATTGGGCAGGAAGTTTAGTGGATCGGAAAAGTACCTCTGGGTACTATTTCAACATTGGATCAGGAATGACCTCCTAGTGCAGTAGGAAACAGAAGTCTGTGGCTATGAGCTCATCTGAGACAGAATATATGGCGACAAGCACAGTTTCGTGTGAGGCCATATGGCTTAGAAAATTGCTTGTGAACCTATTCAGAAGGAATATGGAGGTGACTAGGATCATGTGCGATAATTAGAGTTGCATCAAGCTCTCTGAGAATCTAATGTTTCAGGATAGGTCGAAGCATATTGATATTCAGTGTCACTTTGTCAAGGACTATGTCCAACGAGGAGCTGTACAGTTGAGCTACACCCCTACAGGAGAATAGGTGGCGGACATCCTCACCAAGGCCCTTGGAAGGACAAAGTTTGACTACTTTAGGGAAAAGATGGGGATGATAATGAACCCATTTCAGTAGCAGAAATGGGAGTGATAACAACAAGGATGCAGAGGGAGTTGAAGTGTGGATGCATTGTTGGGAGAAAGGACCAGCAACAACACGGATGCAGATGGAGTTGTCGTAAAGATGCAGCAGTGGCAGTAACAGAGCTATGGGCAGTAGTACAGGATGCAGGAGTGCAGAGGATGTTAGGCAGGGAGGCTTAGCATCAGCACAAGGACCGATGTCGGATGATCAGGGTGATACTCAGTGAGGAGTATTACTAGAGCACAGTCCTCGCTAAGAGGGAGTGTTGATTTGGGGTAGCATAGGATGTGCTCTATCCACGAAAATTGGTGGAAAGGCTAAAGCACATGAGATCTCTAATACCCAGAAATGGTTTGGACAGATTCTAAACAGTTATGGAGATATTAAAATAATTAATATTTTTAATGGAGTCCCTAAGTCTAAACTTAGGGAAAATAAAATATTAATGTGAATTAATATAAAACTGTGTTAGAATGGTTCAAAAGTCATGGATCAAGCCAGATCTAATCTTAGCCGTTGATTAGGGAATTAATCTTGGCCATTGATGTGTCAACGAGAAAGTATAAGAGGAGGCTTGAGGGTCACTTGAAAAACACACTGAGGGAGACCAGTCAGTTCAATTTCTGGAGCGGGGTTAGCTGAGAAATTGAGCCAGTGGTCTGGTGAGCAATCAGGAGGAAACAAGTACAGAGCAGAGAGGCAGGATCAGCCACTGAAGATCAGTGATGAGGTAGGAGAGGCAAACACATGGCTTTTTCAGGGAGATGCAGGGGCAGTAAAAGACTGTGTAGTCACTAGCTGGGCTTGCGTGGGTGATGCAGAGAGGCCCAAGGTTGATGTAGTCAAGCAGGGGCTGACGCAGAGGGTTGGAGAGCCACACAGAAATCAACTGGGTTGACGCTGGGATTGGGAGAAGTGCTGGAGAATTATTTCTCTCTGTGGGTAAGCCAGTTTGGCGCCCTATTGTACTGAAGAATTGCTGAATAATAAAAACCTACCTTGCTGCATCGATTTTCCCACATTGGGTTTTTCCGGGGACTGTTGTCCAAAATAACTGTGTCAATGTGTTGATTCTTATGCATATTTTTGTTCTGTATTACGGTGTGATATCTGCAGTAGTATTTATTTTAATGTTTATTGAAGTAATTTCATGAACAATTTATTGTGGAATAAGTAGGAAAAGTAAATCAGTTGCTGCAGTGATAGAATTTTCACAAGGCCTATTAGAGATCATGAGAGTATGATGAGAGAGAGTCACAGACTTCTCCTCAGCAGGGAGGTCAGGTACAGGGAGCAGGACCTTAGGGTTCTGGATCGACTGGTATAGGAGGTAGTTTAGTGTTAGTGACATTTGGGGCACCAGTGGCAAGTTCACTGAGCACTTCTTTAGGGAGTCCTCTGGTACAAAGTTCACATGACATTTCCGCTGACACAGGCACAGGTGCCAGTACAAGTTCTTCGAGGATAGGTGTTGTCATAGGCACACCAGGGTTAATTGGCAGACCTTCAGGTTCACTAGACTGGGGGACAAAGGATGAGGTTCCCTATGGGGAAGCATCTTCAGCGAAGAGGAGGTCCAAGTGGCTTCAAGACACCTTGAAGGAAGCAGAGTCCATTGGTCCTCCAAAGAGGGTGAACAGGGAGAGTGTGCCACTCGAGCGGTTTTGCAATTATGTTGCCAAGGCTACCAACATTGTTGACTCTGAGCCTACTAGCTATGAGGAGGCTGCCAGCTAGGAGGTATGGAGAGAGGTTATGGTGGAGGAGTATGCCTCTATCATTAAAAAAAATGTCTAGGAAGTGGTGTGTTAAAATTGGCAACTAGGGCCAAACTCCATGTGGGTCACCTTATTTATGGTTGCTGATATTTTTTCTAGATTCCTCTCGTCGAGAGGTGTAGGATTGATCTAAAGATCATCTGATTCCGATAAGTATTTATGGAGATATGAATTTATTTTGATTATGGACAAATTGTCAAGGTTGGCCAGCAAACCTATGTAGGCTCAGAAGCCCAACAGTCACGTCTATTCATCCTCAACGTTTGCATATAAATACAAGGTGCCTCCTCCTCATTTGGACACTTCACTCGCTCATTTTCTCTCTCTCTCTCTTCTACGCATAAAAGGAGCCTCTCTCTCTCTCTCTTCTACGCATAAAAGGAGCCTCTCTCTCTCTCTCACGTGTGGCTGAAAGGAAGACGTCCTAGGGCAAGGAAGACGCAGAAAGAAGGACGCTAGGGCAACAGGTCATCTCTTTGACCAACGTTGACCAAGCGTTGACCATCGAGAGGTGTGGATTGGGTGTGGCTGCCTCTCCTAGGCAGGCCGCAATTTTAAACCGAGGTGATCTGACCTCTGGTTTGACTAGTGTTGATTGCCCTAGTTTAGGGCTACAAGTTGACTTTAGAAATCTGCAAATTGACTGTACTTTGGGGCTGTTCAAGGGTTGTTTTTTCAGGCTGTTCGAGGACAAGTTGACCGGAAATTGACCAAGCATTTTGGAGGTCAATTTCAGCTAGTTTGACCAAGTTTGACTTTGCTGATCTAGGGTTTGCTACTGCTGATATAAAATTACAGAATTTAGATTCTGTACTATTTCTCTCTGCTGAACTATTGAAGATAAAAGAAGATTTGATCAAAGGGTTTCCCCGCATTGGGCCTGGCTTAGCCGCCACATCTTGTGTCTCTTGTCTTGACTTGTTTTTTGTTGATCATTTAATGTTCTATCTGCACTTTACTTAATGTATACGTGATTGCTAATCTGTGGCTAATAAGAAGAAAAATAAGTAAATTGCTCTAAGCATAGAACATACCATAATTTAACATGGTATCAGAGGTGAGGTGAAGACAAAGCCCAAGCAAGAGCAAGAGCAAGAGCAATCACCGAAGAGAAGGTTGGCAAGACTATCTTAAAGAAATCATGGGGTCCTCAACACACTTCCTTGCGGAAGACAAACTCCGTGAGAAGTCTGACTATCATGGATGGAAGATGTCTCTCGATCTAACATTAGAAGAGCAGGAAGTGTTGGACCATGTGAGAGGCGGAATTATTGAGCCTCCATCAAATGCATCCGCTGTTGCTAGGAACAAATGGACCAAGGGAGAAGTCAAAGCAAGGAAGATCATCCGGGACTCTATCGTAGCCTATGTTTTTGAGCTGACCACCTCCAAGGAAATCTACGATAGATTGGTGAGTTTATTTAAAGTTAATGATGCAAATCAAGTTTTGTTCCTTAGAAATAAGTTGAAGGAAATTAAGAAGGGCAAAGATGAGAGTATGCAAGCATATTTCTTAAGAATCACCGAGATCAAGAATGATCTCCTATCTATTGGGGGAGTAATTCCTGACAGGGAAATGACACTCACCACTCTTGGAGGACTGCCATCTGAATGGTATATATTCAGGACTACTCTTCTCAACAACAAAAATGGCAAGCTAAGTCACCAGGTCTTCAGGAAGCAAACTCACACTGACAAATACCTTCACTCAAATTCCCACCACCACCCGAAGCAAAAAGTTGGTGTCATCAAAACCCTAGCTACCAGAGCTTCAAGAATCTCTGACCCTGAACATTTAGAAGAAGAACTTAACCATCTCTACAAGGTCTTTATAAACAATGGCTATCAGAAAAACGTTATCCAAAAAATAATTAAAAAATCCACAACCAATAACCAAAAAAGAAAGACTCCTGAAAACCCTAGAATCTCCTTACCCTATATTAAAGGCACCATAGACAAAATAGCCAGAATTCTCACCAAGCATAACATTATGGTGGCCTTCACTCCCCCTAACACCATCAAAACCATGCTAGATTCTGCCAAGGACCCTATAGACCCAAAAAATCACAAAGGAGTATACTCAGTTCCTTGCTCATGTGGCAAAATATATATAGGTGAAACAAGGAGATCATTTGGCATTAGGTTAAAAGAACATATTAATGATATTTCAAAAAATAGGTCAGAAAAATCAGGTCTAGCTAAGCATGCATGTTCTTCCTCACACTATATCTGCATGGAACAAGCAAGATTAATTCACAAAGAAGACCATTATTTAAAAAGAAGGGTGAAGGAAGCCATTGAAATCGAAAAAACCTCCAATAACATGAATAGAGATGACGGTCTAAAATTAAGTAACACGTGGAAACCCCTTTTAAATAAAATAAAATAAAAAAGCACTAATCAAAGATTTACACACTGTCATAATAATAATAATAATAATAATAATAATAATATAATAATATATATACATATATGTATGTAAATAATTGAACAATAATCAAATAAAATAAATAATAATAATATCATTAATAATAACATATACATTTATATATAATAATATAATATATATACATATATGGTATGTAAATAAATAATCAAATAAATAAATCCAAATGAATAAATAATAATAACAAATATTAAATAAAATAAATACTTATTTAATTATAAATATAATTATTATTAATTAAATTAAACCAAATATAATAATATACTTTAATTAAATATAATATACCCAAATAATATCAATAATAACAATAATTACATAAAACAAATCCAAATAATAAAAATATTAATATTAAGAATATAGATATAGGTATGTAAATAAATAAAAATTAAATAAAAAATAAATACAAAAAAAATTAATACTTATTTAAGTAAATAAATAAAATTATTATTAATTAAATTAAACATTTGTAAGCCGACCAAAAAAAAATAAAAAAAATTCAATAATTATTAATAAGGCTCTGAAATTCGCTCTCACTTCTCAAATTAAAATCTCATTGCCCTAATGATGGACTCACCAAGCTAGTCCGAAACGTTGGTTTCATAACTGCTCACAGGTTTTTCCACAAATCAAATTAAAAACAACATAATTCTTGGATTTGAGGAATTGATGGCTAGATGCATTCAAGAAGAAACAAGGATAGAAGAACAAGAAATGCCCGCACTTAAAGGCCATCCCTCTGCTTTTTCTTCTCATGCTAAAAGAAGAAACAATTATGGGGCTAAATTCAAGGAAAGGCTGGACCGAAGGGTGGAAGAAAAGGACGATGTTACAATTGCAATAAAATAGGCCACTATGCGAGAGAGTGCCCTGATAAAAGGGACTCACACTGGGACGATGATCAAAATCACTCTCAAGGCAACCAAAGGAATGGCAGGTCAAATGGCAGAGGCAAAAGAAATGCCAGAAATCAAGGAAGAGGACAACCCTTCAAGAAGGCAAGAAACTCCAGGTATAAATCTAACGCTGTTAACAATAAGCAAGATGAATATTATCTACCAACGACTCTCTTTACTACTGCTCCCTGGGACCCGCTGGGAAATTGGTTTATTGATAGTGGTGCCTCAAGGCACTTCACTGGTTACAAAGAAGCTCTCTATAATCTAGTAGAGAAGGAAACCAACCTGGAAATTGTTCTCGGAGATAATTCAAAATATCCCTTGAAAGGCATAGGAAATGTCACTCATCAATTGAATCCGGGAAATACAATCCATTTACAAGACGTATTATATGTACCTGATCTCAAAAAGAACCTGGTGTCCATTTCGGTAATGGAAGACAAAGGCTACAAGGTGGTCTTCAACGATGGCAAGATACATGTGTGGATAAAGAACTTTAACGATGCTTTTACTCTTGGGTTTCGAGTTGATTCATTATATCAGGTCGGAGGAAGTCCGCTGGGTGTCATGTTGTATGGCACATGTCTTCAGTCCGAACTATGGCATCAGAGGTTTGTTCACCTTCATTATAAAACTCTACTCGATGTGAGAAAAATGGTGACCGGGTTGCTCGAGTTCAGATTAGAGCAAGGTGTATGTCTAGGATGTGCTAAAGGAAAGCTCAAAAGGGGACCATTCCCCTCAAGCCAAAGCAAGACCTCCGATATATTGCAGTTGGTTCACTCAGACATATCTGGTATGATGCCTGTGAACTCCTTGGGAGGATATTTATATTACCTCACTTTTACAGATGATTATTCTCGCAAGACTTGGATATATTTCTTGAAAAAGAAGGATGAAGTGTTCTCCTGGTTTTGACACTTCAAAGCCTTGATTGAGAATCAAATCGAAAAGAAGATGAAGACCTTAAGGATTGATAATGGGACTGAATATGAATCCAATGAGTTTCATGACTTTTGCAAAGAGACTGGCATTATGAGGGAGATTACTACACCATATACTCCTGAGCAGAATGGTGTGGCGGAAAGGAAGAATCGTACAATTGTGGAAGTTGTTCGTGCTATGCTCCATGATCAAAGACTTCTGAAGTTTCTATGGGCCAAAGCTGTGAATACCACCGTATATGTACAAAACCGATGCCCTCATCAAGCATTGGGTTCCAAGACTCCCTCGGAAATGTTCATCAGAAGAAACCTGACGTATCTCATTTTAGAATTTTTGGAAGCCCTGTATATTTTCATGTGCCAAAGGAGAAAAGGAATAAATTGGGTGCATCTGGAAAGAAAGGAATCTTCATGGGCTATAACAAAAATACTAAGGGCTATAGAATCTATGTAGCTGGTCAAAGGGAAGTTGAGATTAGTCATGATGTCACCTTTGACGAAGATATGGCTCTTAGCAAAGTAGACAATCTTCTTACTTTAAGGGGATCTAAAGAAGCTGACAGAGGGGAACGAAAGGAAAAGGAAGATGAGACAATGCCCGATGTGGAAGAACCTATGGATCCTATTGATCCTCCGCAAGAGCCTTCATTTTCTAGAAAGAGGCCTTCATGGCTTAGGGGGACACTTGATGATGCTGAAGGACACATTGCACCCAGAGGAACCTTCCGTGAAAGTAAGAAGACAAACAAGTATTAGGGATACTTGACCATCATGAGCATGATCATCCAAAATGAGCCTTTGTCATTCACAGATGTTGTCAAGCATCAAGTATGGAAGGATGCTATGACCAAGGAATATGAGTCCATCATGAAAAATGATGTTTGGGATGTGGTCCCCAGACCCCAGGACAAAGCAGTTGTCACTTCAAAATGGCTTTACAAGATAAAGCATGCAGTTGATGCAAGTGTGGAAAAGTATAAGGCTCGTTTTGTCGCTCGTGGCTTCTCTTAGAAGGAAGGTATAGACTATGACGAGATATTTGCACCTGTTGCTCAATATACCACCATCCACTCGATCATAGCCCTTGCTGCTTTGCAAGGATGGAACCTACATCAAATGGATGTCAAGACTGCGTTCGTACATGGTTCGATCAAGGAGGAGGTCTATGTGGAGCAACCCGAAGGATTTGAGATTTATGATCGAGAATCTCATGTGTGCAGGTTGAAGAAGGCCCTCTGTGGGCTAAAGCAAGCACCGCGAGCATGGTATGAGAGGATCGATAGCTACTGGATGAAGCTGGGATTCACTAGGAGTGAAGCCGACCCTAACCTTTACTTTAAGGTTATAGATGACAAGCCTCTCTTATTGGTGCTATATGTTGACGACCTCTTTCTAATAGGTGCAGACCCTCTCATTCACAAATGTAAGAGGGAGTTGGCTTTTGAGTTCGAGATGAAAGACCTAGGACTTATGCACTGCTTCCTAGGACTGGAAGTCTGGCAGAAACCAAGGGAGATTTTCCTATCTCAAGTAAAATATGCGATGAAGATATTGGAGAGATTCAGCATGGTGGACTGCAAGCCTGTAACTACCCCGATGGAGCTTGACTTCAAGAAGTTAAGCGGTAGTGCTACCAGACCTGTTTTACGAAATGCTACCGAGTATCATTAACTCGTCAGAGCATTGATGTTCTTGGTGAACTCTCGTTCAGATGTATGCTTCGCAGTCAACACATTGAGTCAACATATGGTTAGCCTCACCACTCACATTGGATTGGTGGCAAGAATCTGTTGAGATATCTTCGTGGCACAATCACTAATGGGTTGAGATACACTACCGGAGATGTGCGACTACTTGGGTATACTGACACTGATTGGGCAGATAGTGTGGTGGACTGAAAGAGCACTTCTGGGTGCTGTTTCTTTTTGGGATCTACCTCGATATCTTGGATGAGCAAGAAGCAGAAGTCGGTGACTTTGAGCACCGCCGAGGTAGAGTACATTGCTGCTAGCATGGCCTCCTGTGAGGTAGTGTGGTTGCGAAAGCACTTCAGTGTGCTGTTTGGATTTACATTGGATACCACCGTAATCCTGTGTGACAACCAGAGCGGGATTCGTTTATTAGAGAATCCCGTATTTCATGATTGCTCCAAGCATATCGATATCAGGTACCACTATATTCGAGATATGGTGCAATGAGAAGCAATAAGGCTCCTACATATCAGTACAGATGAATAGGTTGCTGACATTTGACAAAGCCCCTGGGAAAGGTCAAATTCTTGACTTTCCAAGAAAAACTTGGTGTCGTTCAGAGACCCTCTTATGAGCGTCGAGTATGATGTATTGAGCTCTGGGAGCTCCAGGGGGGTGCGAGGTACTTCTTGGAGCGACATATGACCATAGGGCGACTCACCATCCCCTGGTGGTGCACTATGTACAGGGTAAAAGGTTCAACCTTCCCCTGTGACACCCCGTGGCGACTGTGGAACAGGATGATTAGCTCTCCGGTGGGCCAGGATGGTTCGTTCTCTGTGGCGACTGTGGAACATGATGATTAGTTCTCTTGTAGGCCAGGCTGATTAGTTCTCCGTGGGATCCGCTGGACAGGATGATTCGTTCTCCTGTGGACAGGATGATTAGTTCTCCGTTCGAGCCATCCTACCCATGCAGTCTGGGACTCATGGGAAGTACCTCTCATCTGATCAATGAGCGGGGAAATGAGGATAGGGACCTTAGTAGTACTATCAATGGACGCATCGTTGTATCTACCGTACTCCCTATGCTAGGATGACCTCCATTGATCTGGGATCAATGATATTGATTTGGGATCAGTGAGAGTGGTACACACTCTGAGATTGACTTCGGGTCGGTGGAGGATGGTATGATACATCCTCGATCATTTCTTCTTCTTCATAGTTTAAGCAGAGCATAGCAGAGTGGGGTCAAGCTGTGTAGGACAATGCATTTGATGGATAGATAGAAGCAACGGTCAGATGGATTGAATATGGAGTTCTCCCTAGTTGAGAGGGAGTGTTAAAATTGGAGACTAGGGCCAAACTCCATGTGGGTCACCTTATTTATGGATGCTGATATTTTTTCTAGATTCCTCTCGTCGAGAGGTGTAGGATTGATCTAAAGATCATCTGATTCCGATAAGTATTTATGGAGATATGAATTTTTTTTATTATGGACAAATTGTCAAGGTCGACCAACAAACTTATGTAGGCTCAGAAGCCCAACAGTCACGTCTATTCATCCTCAACATTTGCATATAAATACAAGGTGCCTCCTCCTCATTTGGACACTTCACTCACTCATATTCTCTCTCTCTCTCTCTCTCTCCTACGCATAAAAGGAGCCTCTCTCTCTCTCTCACGTGTGGTTGAAAAGAAGACGTCCTAGGGCAAGGAAGACACAGAAAGAAGGACGCTAGGGCAGTAGGTCATCTCTTTGACCAACATTGACCAAGCGTTGACCATCCAGAGGTGTGGATTGGGTGTTGCCGCCTCTCCTAGGCATGCCGCAATTTTAGACCGAGGTGATCTGACCTCTGGTTTGACCGGTGTGTAGAAATTTCTCATTTCCCACCCCGGTTTTCAGTTTCACCTTATTTGTCTCATATAGTTAAATGCCCTTTCCCATATCCATACATTCAACAATTGAAAAGATAAATTTTTGCTGAAAACACATTTTGGAAATTTTACAGAATGCTGGAAAATACATAAATAAAAAATCAGCAGGTACAAACAGTCATTTAACACATTTGAACACAGTGATTTTTGGTCAATGTGAGCCTCGAAAAACCCCCTACAACTCTTGGGGAAAACCAGTTCGAGAGCTCTTCTTTATTTCTGAAAATGCCTTTTTTACAGTGAAAAATATTCAACAAAAAAATCAGCAAGCAAATTTACAACTTATCTCTTTTTTCGTGCCTTACAGCAAACTGGAAATTACAGCAAATAGGACAGCAATAAATGCTGTACGACCTCCTTGATTTTCGTGCCCACTTTCAACATTAAATGCTACTGTATGGCCTGCATTAAATGCGCTGTATGGACCTCGATTTGCATGCAGAAAAAACAACAAACTGCTCCTCGATTTCTGTGCACTCCCTGATTTCTGTGCAAACCAGCTGTACAAATTTCTAGAAAATCGTGCCAAAATCAGCCTTTCACTGTGTGCTGAATCAGCTGTACAAATCTGCTCAATTGCTGCCTTGGAATGTGTGCCAAGTTGTTGTCTCCTTCTCCTTGTCCAGAAATCTCCTTTGCTCTCTTGCTCTCCTTCTCTCAATTTGCTCATGAAAGAATGAATGACCTCTTGCCTCCTTTTCCTCCTTTAATCTAATCCTAAGTGACTTTTGGGTAACCTCTAAATCCAATGGCTGAAAT